>CM022950.1:1308700-1494981 GCA_012931725.1 Litsea cubeba | reverse complement strand
CATTAGCTTCACAGGTAACGTTTAATTTTTCCATTTATATTTAAGTGTTTTATACTTATTTTAATAGTCGATTCATATGGTGTTATATGTGTAGATGCAGCATTTTTTTTTCTTTGGAACTGCTGTTGAACAGTTTATATGTAAGCAACTTGTGTAAAGGTTAAAGCAGTAATCTATTGTTACTAAATTGCTCTGTCATTTTGTTTTTCGACAGTTAGACCTATGTTCATTAGTAATTCTCTTCTAGCCTCTGATGTGAAAATCTTTTAGACTAGTCGGTATGGTGATTTTATAAAATTACTCATGTCGATAGATGATTGATGGTATCATTGTTTTTTTACTTTTTGTAAATGTACATCATTCTGTTTTGTTTCTATTTTTCAGTTGTTGCTTTATGGCAGCTGATTTGGTTCCTGTTTGCATTGGTATATATCTTTTCTGCAGCTAGAACACTGAGCTTTGTTTCCTTCTTAACTTTGCAGAATGGTCCTACAAGCGAGCGAAAAATCACGAAGCTATGTGAATATGCTGTTAGGAACCCCATTCGGGTGCCAAAGGTGGTTTTTAATTAATCTTATCCAGTTTCTTATGGCTGGGCATGCAATTTTAATTGGGGAAAAAATTTGCGAGTTACCTATACTTATGTCTTCTGAATAGATTGCAAAGTACCTTGAACAAAGGACCTACAAAGAACTGCGATCTGAGCACATCAAATTCATTATGATTATTACAGAAACGTACAGTAAATTGCTTTGTATGTGTAAGGAGCAGATGTAAGTATGAAACAAAGCCTTTTTTTTTTAATACTATATTCTGAATTGAATAGTGTTTTGTTTCATGTATAATTGAGTTGTTAAGCCTTTAACTCTTATGGCCTGTTTGGTAATTCACTATTAAAGTGAAGTGAAGTAAAGCCTCTATTTAAAAAACATGAAAAGACTAGGGGGTCTTATCATGAGTACAAAAACTCAAAATTCCCCCCTTCTTTAAAAAAAAAAAAAAAAAAAAAAAACCGTCAAAAAGCACCACCCTTAATCCACTAAATGACAAAAAACTATCTACTTTTTACACAAAAAATCAAAAAGATTCCTTGTCAATCCACTAAAGACAAAAGACCGTAATATTATGATTAGACCCCATATGAGTATATGACCCCCTTATGCATTACTTTCCCTTCTCTTGTCAACTCTTTTGCATTTTAATCAATTTGAAATGTCATTGTCTCTGATTAGTGATTATAATTATTTAGGGACAAAGTTTGGCTGATGTATGTATGCTCAAGATATGTTGGATTCTTAGATGATGATGGATAGCTGCTTATGCCTTTTGGTACTTATGTCAGGCTTTTCCTCACTCAACATGACAAAATTTTCCAGTGATTCCATTCTTGTAATCTGTGAACACTATTCAATAACAAAGTCTCAAGGGGGAGAAGTCGAGAACAACATTTTTTTTTTATTAATTTTGAATGTTAACTTATATTAAAAGATAAAAAATTGTAAAGCATGAGGACTATACATGATCATGGGCTTGGGGTGGGCAGCGGAGGCTCAACAAACTATAGAAAAACGTGATACCCTCCCCTCCCCTTTGACCCAAAGGGAGATGCAACAAGGACCTGCCTAGTTGCATATCTTAAAATGGGAGCAGAAGGATATTGGTAAAAACCAATTATTGATGCCTAACTCATTGTTTTGCTAGAAGATCTGCCTCCTTATCTGTACTCCTATTAACAAGATGGAATGATGCATGTTACGGTCATCTAAGTCGAAAAACTTTCTCCACTACATCTGCTAGCCCCCATGTGTGGCATGTCATGTGGACCACTTGCTGTCCGAGTGATGCTTAGTTAATCTCCTTACACCATGTTGTGATGAAGCTGAATGGCATTTATGATGCAAACTCATGTAGTCCTAATCAGGGAAGAAGGGCTGCAGCTCCAATTGATTATTTTGCAGTTTCTGCAGGAAGATTTAGCAGCTTGGAGCCTCCTTGAACACCACAGAATCTTGGGAGAAGAAGGGAAAAAAACCACCGAATGACTAGTAACCAGTACAGATGTGAGCTGTAGAAGGAAACTCATGAAATTCCAACCTGTAAAACCCTAAAAGGGAGTTCTGTTCAAGAAAAGAAAATTTCTTCCAGTTCTGCCATGACGGCAGTCTTTTACAAAGGATATATAGCAGTCTCTTTCCTACTAAGAAATAAAATCCTAAACGACATTATTTACGAGAGATTCTACTAACTCAATTTACTAAAAGAGTCCTAATGCAACTAATATCATAAGAAATAAAGTTTTGAAGGAAAGAAATCTTAAAGAGGAGGTTTTTGGCAATTTGTTTGTGTGCAGAACTGTGCACAGGTACAGCTGGCACAAATTCCTGGCTGTGGGCCTCCGTTTGGGCTGGACCTGAATCTGTTCTGGGCCCAATTTGGGCTTGGTCCTGTTGGACTTGTTGGGGCCTGACACGTTCTGGGCTCAACCGGATGGGTTCTGGTCTTGGGCATATGCCTATAAACCTGAATGGGTTGTGTTGCATCAATTAATTAACCTAACTAGATCTGTTTTTGGCTGTTTCCAAATGGTACCAATGTTTTCTAATCATGCAAAAACTTGTCAACTGTGTCATGCTGGCTTTCTTTTGCTTGAAGCTTATTTCTTTCTAGCTCAGTTCTTTGGAGTGCACAACAGGAGTCAATTCAATTACTTTTTTTGACAACGTAATTAGTGAAAGCCTATTAAGAGAGAATTTGATTAGGAATTCATAAAACCGAAATAGAGCTGCATGGAAGATTTGTTCTACTAAATTTGGATATTAGAATTGTAGATTGGGTTATGTACAATGGCATTTGTTTTTGTTAACATGAACATAAAGATACACATGATTGGGATATTATTAAAAGTGAATGTTATGAGTGTATCTTGCTCCTATATATGTGTAATTTCAATGATGCTCAATGGGAAAAGAAATCATAGGAAATATGGGTCAAGGTTCCTCCAAAAAGTGATAAGATGTGACAAGAGCCCGTAGCACAGTTGGAAGGTGCTCATCACCGCACCCATGAGACTGAGGGTTCGAGTCATGTTGCCATTCGATTAAAATGGGATAAGATGTTGATGATTGGGCTCAAGTCTATAGGTCATTTGAATGCTTGAGAATTGGATCCAATTCTAGGCTTTAGTTGAGTCTTTATTTCTAAAGCATAATCTGTAATTTTTGGTTGTTAGCGAGAGCTATTGAGAGAATAATGGAATAGTGGATTGTTTGGCTATCCCATGATATGAATACCATTGCCCTTGCTTCTAATAAAATTAAGTTACCATTCAAAAATGAAAAAAGAAAGAAAGAAAGAAAGAAAGGAAAGAATACCATTGCCTTTTAGACTCCAAGTACCTGGTTTTGTGGAAGCACTGGATTTTTATTTTATTTTATTGTATCATCATTATCGTCATCATCAACAACATCATTGTTGTTATTTTCATTATCATCACTCATCAGTATCTTTGTTATTAGAAGCATGCTTGTAGGGTTATGAAACGCACTAGGATGAAAAGAATGCCAGTTGTATTAAGTTTCATCATGTGCATACTTTAGAGTTTTAACGATCAAATAATATATAATGTAATTTTGGTTTTCACTGTTTAAATATTTAATGGAAGTTCTTATTTGTGGTCTTTCTGTGAATGTATATTGTAACATGCTTCTTATTTTAGAGTAATTTCGACCAGGCAAAAATGTTGATGTTGACCTCCTCCTGGTGATTGGGGTTGTTAGAATCTTTGTTGATTGATACTAATTGTAGGTGTTATGCCTTTTGTTTCGGTACGATTCTTTACAGTATATTGGAATGCAATATACTGAGTCTTTACGTGTGTGTCCAGGATAAGTTAGGCATCTTTCAGCTGTCGTTCACTTTTAAATTTCAATCTTGAACAGGGCATATTTTGCTGTTAGTCTATCCAGTGTGATTCCTGAACTTTTGGATAGTACACGGAAAGATGCTATACGGATCCTGGGATGCCAAACCTTGACAAGATTCATCTATAGTCAGGTGAGCTTTGAATTCATTTTCATATATTCATCAAGATAAAATACTAAAATGTCTTACCAAAACTTGGATTTTGTTGTCTGTATTCATTTCACTTCATAGGATTATCATTTTTGACAATTATTCATGTGTCTTTTGGCATATCAAATTCATGGGTCTTGACTCGAGAATTCTTGCGACTTCTAATTTAACCCTAAGATTTTTTGAAGATGGATGCCGCTCTGGGTTCAATAACTAGCTTTGATTTTTCACATGTGCAGTTGGCGACTCATGCATTATTTTCTTTCCCAACCTCATAAATGCTTGTTGGCTGATAAATTGTGCAGTCCTCATTGGCACAAGAAGTAGAGTTGCTTCAGTGAGAGAACCAGCTTCAATTGCAGGGGAAACTCAATTGAACAGCATTTTCATGCAATTCCCTTCTTTATCTTAGAGTGTGTATTCTATTTTGATGTTGAGATAGTGGTCCTCCTCATATGACGCAGTAACTAATGGTTTGATTCAACTAGAAATGGTTCTCTCATTGATAAAAACTTCCCTGGTGAATGAAGGTTTTAGGAGCTATTTTGCTACCTTTTCTTAATGGGTTGGAAATTAACTTGCTGCAACATATTGTGGTTGTGTAAATGTTGTGACCTAGATCACATTACAATGTGTTAGAGAATTAGATCTGTTCATTAGTAGAAGCGTACAATCCATTACATTGTACCACATATATGGGACATTCATACTGGCTTGCATCAAGTTTTCTTACTGGTATACCATATGTAAGCCATGTGCACCTCATTATACTGCTCTGCTTGTTGTGCCCATAACCCCATACCATAAGTCATGTGAAGTGCATGCGGCAAGCTCTTTTTTTTTTGAAATGATAACTTGTATTAAAAAGTAGAGGCTGTATAGTATAAAAGATATATATATATATATATATAGAGAAGCGGCTGGGGAAAAACCCCACAAAAAGACAGCCACCACCCAAAAGAAGCCACAAAAACACAAAACTGAACAAAGAGGTAGCAAGGTCCCTAATCCAAAAGGAGGAGAGATAGATCCTGTGGCAAGCATATTGTGTGCACATCATGCAGTTTACCATACCATGAGAATCTAAGCAAATGCAAAGCTAGAGGTTATCAATGGTATTTGTTTCTATTTGCACATTTCCCTTTTTTCTGTTTTTTCTTTTCTTTTCTTTCCCTTTTTTTTTTTTTTTTTTTTTGCATATGTAAAAATAAATGCAAAGTTATATGAAAATGATGATTATATAAAATGGTTGTACGGTAACCTCCGTGCTGCCGCTGAACCCGTTGACCACTATACAAGTTGTCAGGCTCATTTTAGTATTGGACTGCTGTGGCATGCTCAACAAGTGATATGCACGCAAAACTGTTTCTCTCCTGTGGGTGGTTTGGAGGTTGGAAGACTGCCGAATTGATAACAATGACTAGCTACTGTTTCAAATAAGCATCACCTATGTAGATTAATCAACAAATTTTATTTTGTACTGTAGATGGGTACTCTATGGGTATAACTCAACAACGACTACTTCTGGTAGACTCGTGCAATGAATTGTATTCCGCACTATAGAGTTTGGAGCTATGATGCACGGATACGTCAAAATGGCAATGTATCGTGTCATATCGTATCCGATACTTCACTTTTTATATGTAAAATCCATGTCCTTGCCATGTCCATGGCGTGTCCCTGCCGTATCCATCTCGTATCTGGGCATCATAGGTTCAGAGTCCCCAAAAGTTGAAAGTTTCCTTCTAAAACTCCTTTGATGCTTGTTTCTTTTGAATTAAAGCTGTTTCCAGCTTTTGATTTATCTTAGATGCACATTTGAATTTGACCATAAATTTGTTAATGCTACCTTTTGCTGCTATACCCAATGTGTGTATTGGTTACACTTATTTAATAGCTGATTAGTGTATGCCAGACTCCCTTTCAGTAGTTTCCAATTTCCTTTTTTATGAAGGAAAATCTTGGATTATGTAATCATTTTCTCGATGCACTTTTCAATTCTGAAATGATGGATGAGCAGGCAGATGGCACATATACATACACTATTGAGAGTTTGGCTCGAAAAGTATGTGCTATGGCTCGAGAGAGTGGAGAAGATAAACGCTGCTTGCGGGCATCAAGCTTGCAATGTCTTTCAGCAATGGTACTTTCCCCTTCTTGATGATTTCTTGGAGCAGCAAGTTTGATTTTAGACTTGCTTTGAGAGCAATAGGGACACTGCTACATAGTCGCGTTTATTCTTCCTTCTTGTGTACATATGTAATATGTTTCTCCTGTTTCAGTGTGGTTCATGGCTGAGTTTTCTCACATTTTTACTGATTTTGATGAGGTGGGTGTTTCTAAATTTGGTTACTTTCACTAAGTGCTATAACTTGTATTGAGTATATTGAGAACTTGTCTTGGTGTTTGTTTGCACAGCACAAAAGGTCACATAATTAGGGAAAATGTCAATCACTTGGTTTGATATGTATACATAACCAACTTGTTCCTTCATGGATGCAACCGTTCTGGTGTAGAATGATGGTGCATTTTGTGTTGGTCATTCCAGGCATTAGACACCAATTTTTGCAGTAACTCAGGGCACTTTGTCACTGAAATTTAATTGATGTTGTCGCTTGTGTCACATCATCATCATCATCAAAGCCTTGTTCCGACTATGTTGGGGTCAGCTACATAAATTTTGTTTCTCCATTCCGATCTATCTTGAGCCAAATCCTCAAATAAGTTGCACGTCTTCAAATCTATTTTTACTACCTCCATCCAGGTCTCCTTCAGCCTACCCCTTCCCCTTTGATGCAGGGCAGACCCGTGGTCGCTGTTAGATTTACATGAATCAAGCCAGAAGCATTCAAAAGAGATCTTAGATGCAAGAGAATTTTCTGTGTATTTGTATTGACGATGATGACTATTTATAATACACTGTTGCCTAGATTAGGGAAACTGATTACATAATTACAGGAAATGATTAAGGAAATAAATCTAATTACAGGATTACAGCAGTAACTTAAGATTTGTATCTATCTAATGACAGCTCATTTGTATCTATCTAGAACATGGGTCGAGCTGACCCATTAGGTCGGTTTGACCTGATGACTTATTTCTTTACACCCCCTCTCAAGCTCTGGATGGGAGAAGGTGACCATTGAGAGCTTGGAAACTAACTCCGAAAAACGAGAAGTGGAGTGGCTCTTGGTGAAAAAATCTGCTATTTGAGCAGCTGATGAGATGTGAAGGAGCTTAATAGTACCACTCCGAACATGTTGACGGATGAAATGACAGTCAACTTCAAGATGTTTTGAGCGTTCATGGAAGACATCATTTGTTGCCAGTTTCCGTACACTTTCATTGTCCGTAAAGAGAGAGGTAGATGTAGGAACAGAAACTCCTAAATCCCGAAGTAACCAGCGAAGCCAAAGAATTTCAGCAGTAGTGTGAGATACAGCACGATATTCAGCTTCAGTTGATGATCGCGAGACGACTTCCTGTTTCTTGCTTTTCCAAGAGATGAGAGAAGAGCCAAGAAAAATGGAGAAACCGGTAGTAGAGCGACGATCATTGACATCTCCTGCCCAGTCGGAATCAGAATAGCCATGCAGAGTAAGATTCTGACTGGAGGAAAGAAGGAGGGCGCGATTGGAACTTCCTTGTAAGTATCTCAGTATGCGCAGGACAGCAGCCCAGTGAATATGAGTCGGTTGCGCAACAAATTGGCTCACCACATGTACCGCATAGGCAATATCTGGTCTGGTGATGGTCAGATAAACCAAGCTGCCTACCACTTCACGATAACGAGTTGGATCAGGAAGTAGATCGCCATCAGTGGTTCGAAGCTTCAGATTATGTTCAATCGGAGTAGATACAGGCTTCAAATCTGTGAGCCCGGCTCGTTGGAGAACGTCATTGCAGTATTTTGTTTGCGATTAAAAGATATCCTGTGGGAGAGTAGGCAACCTCAATGCCCAGAAAATACCGCAGATGACCCAAATCTTTCATCTCAAACTGTTGATGAAGAAAACGCTTCAAGGAAAGAATACCAGAAGCATCACTGCCGGTGATAATCATATCATCGACATAGAGTAACAGAAAAAACACAGCCAGATCGCGAATAGCGAGTGAAGAGAGCGGAGTCATGAGCACTCTGAGAAAAACCAATGCTGATGATGCTTGTGCTAAACCGTTCAAACCAAGCACGAGGGGCTTGTTTGAGTCCATATAAAGCTCGTTTGAGACGACACACATAATGAGGAGTTCTCACAACGCCTGGAGGAGGATGCATATAGATTTCTTCCTGAAGGAATCCATTCAAGAAAGCATTCTTGACATCGAGCTGATAGAGAGGCCAGTGTCTAACAGCAGCGACAGAGATAAAAGTACGAACAGTTGTCATTTTAGCAACCGGAGCAAAGATCTCCTCATAATCGACTCCATATTCTTGAGTGTATCCTTTTGCAACTAATCGAGCCTTGTAACGATCAACAGATCCATCAGATTTGGTCTTGATCTTAAATATCCATTTGCAACCGATAGCCCGTTTCCCAGAGGGAAGTGGAACAAGATCCCATGTTTGAGTTTTCTGCAGAGCTGCAAGTTCTTCTGTGATAGCAGACCTCCAGTGCGGATGAGCAATGGCCTCCTTATAGGATTGTGGTTCTGCCAAGGTATGAATTGCTGCAAGGAAGGACTTATATGATGGAGAAAAATGATCAGTACAAACAAAGCCAAATCGAGAGGGAGGGATTCTGGTACGCAATGGGTACCTTCGATCTTGAGGAGGATCCGGCACATCTGGAGCAGAGGAGATAGGCCCATGGTCAGAAGTAGGAGGAGGAGCAACATCAGGAGCAGACGGAGGTTTGGGCCGCCGATGATATACCTGCAGGGGTGCAGGGGTGAATGATATATCTGCAGGGGTATCAGAGGGAAACAAGTCTGGAAAGGGATCAAGAGGATGAACCATAGATTGCTCAGGAGAAGGGGATTGAGTAGGTAAAGTGTAAAAAGGAATTTGTTCCAGGAAGGTGACATTACGAGAGACCTGTAACCGATTGGTTTTAGGATCATAGCATCGATAGCCTTTTTGTTCAATGCCATACCCTAAAAATACACAGACAGTGGATTTTGGTGAAAGTTTGGTTCTCTCATTATCATGCAACAGAACAAAACAGGTGCAGCCAAAAACTTTGAGATAGGACAGGTCAGGTTTACAGGAAAATAACTTTTCATAAGGAGATGTGCCAGATAAAACAGAGGATGGTGTTCTGTTAATCAGATAGATTGCAGTCAGGACTGCTTCTCCCCAGAATTTCAGAGGAACATATGAGGAATAAATCAAGGATCTAGCAGTCTCTAGGATATGTCTGTGTTTTCGTTCTGCGACACCATTCTGCTGTGGTGTGGCAGGACATGATAATTGAGGTAGAGTCCCTTGACTGGTCAGGTAAGAACGAAATTTGTGGGACATGTATTCTCCCCCGGAGTTAGACCTGAATACTTTAATCCTTTTGTCAAATTGAGTGAAAATCATGGTGGAGAAAGCTATATAAATAGAGTACAACTCAGAACGGTTTTTCATTAAATATAACCATGTATACCTAGTGAAATCATCAATAAACAACACATAATAAACGGAGCCACCTTTCGTTGGCTGAGAGGCAGGTCCCCAAACATCAGAATGCACCAAATCAAAAGGAGCATTAGAAGAAGAAGAGCTTTTATTATAAGGGAAGGCATGTTGTTTACCAAATTGGCAACCAAAACAAGTAGAAATGTCTGAAACAGAAATATTTCCAAATACACCACTAGTAAATAAAAACTTCATTTTATTTAAAGATAAATGTCCTAAACGAGAGTGCCAAAGGGCAAAGGAAGATGTAGAAGCAACGAGTGCGGCAGGGGAGATGCTGGAAGATGGAAGATGCAGCGTTTGGAGATAGTAGAGTCCTCCTGACCTAAGGCCGGTCCCAATCTGTTTCCCGGTGCGCGGATCCTGCACAGAACAGCCAGTCGAAGAAAATGAGACACGAAATCCAGAAGAAGTCAATTGGCTAACAGAAATTAAGTTGATAGATAGATGAGGAACACACAAAACATTAGTGAGAGAGAGCAACTTATTCGAAACGGAGCCAATAAGGGAGACAGGTAGAGGAGTGGCATCAGCAGTGTGAATGGTGAGAGAGCTAGCAGGGTTACAACAATGATGAAGTTTGGAAACATCATTTGTCATATGATAGGATGCACCAGTTACAAAAATCCATGTAGTATCAAGAGTACCTGACGGACCAGAAATGGTCATAGCAGAACCAGAGGCTGAGGGTGTAGTGACCATCTGAGAGGCAGAACCAGTGGAGGAAGCCAGAAACAACTGTTGCATGCGCTCATCAACCATAGCCTGAATCTGAGAGGTAAGATCCATTTGCGGAGGCACAAAGCTATCATCTTCAGCAACATTGGCCGCATAGGGTCGTTGTTGGTAAGATTGCAAGGGACCACGATTGGGCTGCTGACCAGAGTGTTTGTTCTTATTGTTTGGCCTTTGAGGTCTGGTGGGGCAGTCCCGTTTCCAGTGTCCTTTCTTCTTACAATAATTGCAAAAATCATTGGTACCAGGGGGAAATGAGCGATCATTCTGTGGGGTACTAACATTTGCTGACAGTACATGTGTGGGTTCCACATATTTCTTCCTTGTAAGAGAAAGCTGAGTTTGTTCTTCTTCCAGAAGTTCCGAGAGAGCGGTATCCACAAAAGGCAGTGGTGACCGATGTAATAATTGACCACGAACATGTTCAAAATCAGGGCGGAGGGCCATAAGAAATTGAACCAGGCGAGTCTGCTGCCGATAGACTTCAAAAGTATGAGCATCATCAGTTGTTTTAAAATTGGGTTCCATTAGAGCCAGTTGATCCCATAAGGCAGTCATTTTGATGAAGAAATCATGAATGGAGTCATTTCCTTGGTCTGCATTTTTAATGTCCCATTCTAATTGATATCTTCGAGCAGCATTAGACTGAGTATATAATCGTGCTAAATGATCCCAAGCATCCTTAGGATAATGGAATTTAGCCAATTGATTTCCAATAGATGGATTGACAGAATTAGCAATCCAAGAATTTATTTTCCCGATGGAAGATTCCCATTCCTCAAATTTCGCATCCTTACTATCTGGTGGAGGTATCTGCTGATCAATATATTTCCACAATTTTTGACCTTTGAGAAAATTTTGCATGAGATGAGACCAATATGGATAATTGGAGCCATCAAGAATGACAGTAATACCCGTTACTGGTCGATCAGAAGACATAGGAACAAAAATAAGTGACTAACAGATTTAATTAGAAGAAATCCAGCCCAGATGCTAAGTCAGATTGGAAATCCAGCCACAACAACTTATCCAGATCTGAAAAAGCTCAATACAGAAGGTCCAGCTGACTGGAAAAAGAGCTGAAATGAATGGGATAGGACTCACTGAGTGATCAGATGATAGATCACAGCTACAGGGAGCATTCCAGTTGCAAAAACCAAAATAAACCCAAAAATATGCTCCAGTCGACCATAAATCGAGCAACAGATGAGATCTGTGGGCCCCACTAAATGATCAATTGAAAGATCAGATCATACTGTGATCTCAGCCTCAAAAATCCGAAACTCCTCAAGGTGGAAAATTGATAAAAGCTTGAGACAGTAGAAATCTAGACGGTCTTGATGATAACAGTATGCTCAAAAGAGAGAAACACAAATCAGGCAGATTGGCCTACCTCAGATGAAGCAAAAATCTGGAAAAAATGTGTATAATTCCCAGAATAAATGGACGACCAGTATGGGAAGAACTTCTGATGCAGATTGATCAATAGGTGGGCCACCTTTGATCACAGTAGATTGCAGCTTGATCCCAGACGATAGAACTGAATCTTATGCTTGAATAGAGACGATCAGGGGCTCTGATACCATGTTAGATTTACATGAATCAAGCCAGAAGCATTCAAAAGAGATCTTAGATGCAAGAGAATTTTCTGTGTATTTGTATTGACGATGATGACTATTTATAATACACTGTTGCCTAGATTAGGGAAACTGATTACATAATTACAGGAAATGATTAAGGAAATAAATCTAATTACAGGATTACAGCAGTAACTTAAGATTTGTATCTATCTAATGACAGCTCATTTGTATCTATCTAGAACATGGGTCGAGCTGACCCATTAGGTCGGTTTGACCTGATGACTTATTTCTTTACTGTCGCCATGGGCCGCCTTTAGGCCCAACCCACCTATCTTTATTTTATTTAGAGTTATTTTATTAGAGTTGTGCTGTTTTATTTTTAATGATGCACATCTACACTTTGATCGCCAAGATATTGAAAACCCACTGTTGGATTACCATTCTGATGATATCCAACAGTTGGATCTCTTTGGTTCAAGCATATAATGGACTAAAGGCCTCGTGTGTGTAATCATATCGAAGGCCCCATGCTGGGAAGTGCCACATGGGAGGAATTATCAATTTTAGAAAGTTTCTTTCTTCTTTCTTTTCTTTATCAATTTTAGAAAGTTTATTTTCCTTCTTTTCTTTTACTAATTACTCTTTAGAAAGTTTGAGAATTATATATATGAAGAGGCTTGTAATGATTTAGAAATCACTGTCAATAAGGAAACTGAGTTCTTGAGTTCTTTTTCAACTTCTAGTTCTAGTTCTAGTTGTGAGAGATCTTCTCTTCTGCCTCCTGAATTGGAGTTTGACGTGAGGCCAATTTTAAGTTTCACCTGATCTACCCCCTATCTCTCCATCTCTACATTGCCCACCATGCATCTCCCCTCCTTTTTGCATTATCCTTGGTGGGCCATCAACCTGCATAGCCAAACTTTTCCTTACCGGCGTTGTTGCCCGCCTGCGTTAGACATGCCCAAACCATTTCAAACAGGTTTCTTTATTTTTATCCCCTATTGATGCTACCCCTAAATGCTCTTGAAAGCGCTCTCATATGTCACTCGTCTCATATGTGATCCCAATATCAAGCGGTAGTAATTAAACAACCACATTCAGGTCTATATTTTCTTTAGATAATGTTTCAAGTAATCATACATTGAAGCATACTAGAGCATATAAAATAGAGTGTATGCCAAGACATAAAAGGCACATTAAGGCTCATAATGATTCCGTAGCCAACAAATGCACAACTAAATGTGAGATGGGTTGGATGCATTTTGAAATTAGTGAACTACGAAAAAAGAAAAGAAGTAACTGAAGCATCTAATGAGCCTATAGTTTTAACGGTAGCAACCGTTTTACTCTAATGACAGCATAACCAGATGCCAAAGAATCATTCTTATGATTACTTACATCTATATTACTAAACAAACCGAGCTAACAATCAATTCGGTCACTGCAAAAATAAATAAATAACTAAAATGAAAAGAAGTGTGGAACTTTAAGGTACTACATTGTGATACAATTCACCATGCCTTTATTACAAGAACTCATCTCAATTTATAAGAATATGAATAGAATAAGGAACCATTCATTCTAAATTCTAATTAAAAAACCTAAAGCTTCCTCTCTAACCAACTCCTAATATCTCTAACACCCTCCCACAATTTCATGGTCCTTTCATAATAGAAAGGATCATGTGATTGGTAACAAAGAGCATAAACCCTTATCTCAGAAAATAATCGACAGATATTTGGCAGAAATGATCATCATGCTTTGTTGGTGATCACCGTGTGACTGTAGAGACCATCAATGTTGCATCCCACAGTCCCACTCCTTTTGAGTCTTTTGATGCCGGTGGCCCACTAGATCAGATCTATCATGAATCGTGATCTTCCAAAAGCTTTCAATTGTGCAACTTGATCAGAACAACAAGATCATAAGTCTCGGAAAATGCATGGATGAGAGAGAATACTTATTTTGTTGAAGGAGGAAAAGTGACAGTGAGATCATTACAGAAAAGTAAGAGGCAGCACCATGACGAGCCTGATCACAAGATTGTTACCTAGCCATGGCTCTGATACCATGTGGAATTTAAGATAGCTCATCTCAATTTATATAAGAATAATAATAGGATAAGGAATCACTTGGTTGAAATCTTAATTCAGAAAACCTAATGCTTATCCTCTCTAACCTATTCGTAATATTTCTAATAAGAAGTGACAAGCATCTTATGAAACAACAGTTTTTACAAACAATCTGCAAGGTTTTCTTCTGCAAGGAGAATTCATCGTGCCTTTATTACCTATTATGATGCCAAAGAGTGATTCTCACACTTATTCACATCTGCTTTTAGTTTCGATAAGCTGATCAAGCTGACAGTCGAATAAATTACTCACACAGAAAGCACGGTGCAGTTAAGCTTTTTGGGTATGTTTGTGCAGAGCATAATCCACAGAAATTTAAAATTTTGTTTAAGGGAGAATGATTTTCCATTGTTCCTTCTTAAAATTTTCCCGGGATGTTCATTACCAAGTTGAAAGCATTTTCTGCAATTTTTGAAAAAAGCAGCTTTGGACCCAAGTGGTAGAGAACCATCTTATGCAGTCTCTTACGCCAAGAGGTATAAACATATTTCGCAGGGGCACATGTTTTTGTGACACCAAACATTCACAACCAAATCTGTATATAATAAAGTTTACAGTTTCCATTTTCCTTAGAAAACAAAATCAATATAAAAAGAAAGAAAATACCGCGGAAACCTGTAGCAAAATGAAGTAGCCCTACAGAACAATTCTTTCAAAAGGTGGACAGTAATTTTTCATAAAGAAACATTTTTTAACACAAAATGTAAGTACCAAAACAAGAAAACAAATCAAACAAATGCATTAGTATTTAATGAACAATGCCTCAAGAGTCCAAACTCAACAACCAAAACACAAAACATAAGTATTTAGAAAGAAACTAAAGTTAAGTTGATATTACTTACAACCCTTTTGGGGAAGATTTCAGCAAGCAGTTTCTTATACCGCTTGACAGGTTGTCTAGAACTTGGCCTCAAAGCAGGGCAGCATACGAAGATGCTTCCACATCCAGGAAGAACCCTTCTAGACATAAATCCCATCTCTGGCAAAACAAGAAAAAATGGTAAGAAATCAGACTTCAAATCCTCTCCAAAACCCAGATGAGAAAACAAAAAACCCAGCCAATGTACTCAAGTAAACTAAAAACTACACACAAACTATACATTGAAAATCTTCAAAATCCAGACAAATGCATTCAATCAGAACCCATCAATTGCAATGGATAAAACCCAATAAACTACCCATTACAAGACAATTTAAAAAGTTAAAAGACAAAAAGGAATCTTAGAAAAATAGACCCATCAAGCAAGCACCCAGTATCAAAAAAAAGAAAAAGGAACCTTGGTATCTACAGATCAAAACGAATGAAGAGAACCCATGAAAGAATGTTCTTAAAAGAAAAAGAAGACAAAAAGAAAAAGGCACTACATGTAAGAGATGAAAACATACTCTGCTCTGCACAGCAGATGCAACAAAGACGACAACATACAAAAGTAACAAAACGTAGAGGGCAGTGAGTTCGGTGAGATTTGAGAGCGTTGGAAAAAGGGAAGAAGTAGCAAAGCACGTGATCAAAGCGGGGCTCTTTGTTTTTTCTCTTTGCTTTTTCGTGCGCGAATGTAAACTGGACTCTGCCAGAAGGTTTCAAACTTCTGCAAAAAAGAAAAAAAGATAGCTGGCCTTCCAGGGTGGGAGTTGTTGTCAATTGTGATCTTCTAGGTGGGCCATGGCAATAGTGGTCCACCTCAAAATAATGGACCCCACTTGAGATCAATCAAGTTGGACACGTAAGATCCCAGATCCTCTTAGGCTTTAACTAACGAAATCTAGAGGAGTGGAACTCTACAATGGAACCTACTTATTGAAATTCGAACTATAGGATATCCCTAACTCATACCTCAATGGTACGTGGCTCACCGCTGTTCAGGATTCGAACCTTGTTACACCACCTTTTCTCACTTGTGTGGGTTTTTTTTCCGCCTATATGAGCTTCTTTTTTACTTGCGTATTTACGGACTCTCTCTTGAGTAACTCCAAATGTGATAATAGGTGTTTTTTTTATGAATCATTCTTATTATAGTAAGTGGGCTCTTCTGTGGAGTTTCATCTTCTTTGACAAAATATTTCTCTAGGCTAAAAGCTTTAGAGGATCCAAATTCATTGCAAAGCGGTCATGACTTGGACCATTTATGGGGTAGGTCTTACCACATTTAAGGGAGGGCCACTTGAACGGCTGTGATCATTTGGTGAGTGGCTTATGATAAGTTGACTGATCATGGATCTGCTCAAATTGGACATGTGCAAATGGGTCCATGATCTAGACCATTTATCAGGGGGTCTCTCCAAATCCAAAGTACTCTTACTGTCCACCAAATGGCTATGATATTTTAGGTGGGTCACATCAATGGTGGGTGGAACCTGATAATTGAAATGATAATGAACCTCACTTGCTCTTGAGTTGGATATAGGCCATGATCTGGACCATTCATTAGGTGGGTCCCACGGTGATCTGGCCGCCCGCAAATGTAGTGTTAACATCCATGCAGATGTAAATTAATGGTGGAGAAGAAAGTTGGGAAAGGTATTAATGAAGTGGGACCACTTGATGATGGTAAGAATCATTAATCATGGATAAATCATGGAAGAAAAGTCAAGTAACGTTTTTTGTCCCTGGGACCCCCCTCGGGTGAGGTAATGAAAGTAGACAGCCCTCTGGTGAGGGAAAGTGGTATGCCCAAAATTCAAATTCTAAAGTGTAATAAAGCATCAAATCAAAAGAGAATAAAAAATAATGGAATTATGATGGTATTTTAGTTTTAGTTTTTTTATATGGAATCATTTTTACCTTTTGTATTAAAAACTATAAAAAAGATGTTGCTTTTTTTTTTTTTTTTTTTTTTAAGATTGAGGAAGTTTCGAATTAAAGTATCATTGATGTGACCCCTTGTATGAAAAATAAAAGCTTTACTTGACTTTTACTAATCTAGTAACGTGTCAAACGGGCTAAGGAAATAATCTGGAGAATTACATAGCTAGAATTTTTATTTTAACTACACTAGTTATTTGATGTTTGTATATGACTTTTGCAGGTATTGGATATTTCCATCTGTTTGGATAGGCTAAAAATAGAGTGGAGTGAAATTAAATGGGCCATATCAGTCTAAGATTTCAAATCTACTTCGTTTGGATGAGTCTAGCCCAATAAATAAAGTGATGTTGTCAGCTACATGTACTGCATTTCACTTCAATAATAAATACTTTTATGGGGAGCTCTATTGGCACCACGAAATTTACTCTTCCCACCGCGAAAAAAAAAAAACTTTCCTAAACTAGCCCTCCCCCTTTCTCCCTCATCCTTCCTTCTCCCTCCTCCTCCCTCATCTTCCCTTCATCTCTCACCCTCCACCCTCCCTCATCCCCCCCCCCCCCCCCAAGTCTCCGGCGGGGAGGGAGCCCCGGCCGGCCGGCCTCCCTCCCCCTCTCCCTCTTTCTTCCTCTCTCCCTCTTCTTTCCCTCTTCTCCCTCCCTCTCCTTCCCTCCCCTACTCTCCCTCCCCCTCCCCCTCCCCCTCCCAGTCGCCGGCGGGGAGGGGGAGGGAGAAGAAGAGTAGGGGAGGGAAGGAGAGGGAGGGAAAGAGGGAGAAGAGGGAAAGAAGAGGGAGAGGGAGAGGGGGAGGGAGGCCAGTCGGCCGGGGCTCCCTCCCCGCCGGAGACTGGGGGGAGAGGGATCGAGGGAGAAGAAGAGTAGGGGAGGGAAGGAGAGGGAAGAAGAGGAAGGGAGAAGAGAAGGGGAGGAAGGAAGAAAGAGGGGGAGGCTGGCCGGGGCTCCCTCCCCGCCGGCGACTGGGGGTGGGCGCATATAAGGGAAGAGGGTGGAGGGTGGGAGAGGGAGGAATGGAAGAAAAGGAGGAGGGGTAGGATAGGAAAAAAAATTTGTCTTCTACTGCGGTGAGGAGAGAAGAATTCGTGGTGCCAATAGCATCACTCTACTTTTATTTCATTGAGTAAAAAGTGGATTCTACTCCAAACAATAAAAGCATTCAAATGGAGTTAAGTGAAGTACTCTACTTTAATTTCAACCTACTTATCCTCCACTTCACTCCTCATGTAAAATCCACCTCATTTATCCAAATAGGCCCACAACCAGGTGAGGAGTGCCATCTCTTACCGCTGTAAGAGGCAGTTCTCCGATTCCTGATAATTTGATACGTTCGTGGCGGATCTTCTGCAAAATCAACCCAAACAAAACTTACATAACTAGAGTTTGCAGGCTCACTAGCGTATTATAAATAAGAGGGCTTAATGCTTTATGATCTTGCAATCTAAAAATATCAATTCCATTAATCTTACCAGCTGTCTCCTTTAAGATAACAGTAAGAAAAGTTTATATATACTTTAATATAAACAAGAGGGCTTAATGCTTTATGATCTTGCAATCTAAAATTATCAATTCCATTAATCTTACCAGGTGTCTCCTTTAAGATAACAGTAAGCAAAGTTTATATATACTTTAATATAAACCTTAATGATCGGTCGCATGGATGACAACATTAAGTAGACCTAAATTTTTAAAGACAGCTGGATTACAAACCCTCTTGTCTTATAGATCATTCGGTCAAAATTGGAATGGGGTCAAATTTGAGGAACAAAGTCAAGTGTTCAATCCGTTGGGCCCTGATGGTAGTGCTTACTTGATCACCTTGTGGGTCTCACTACATAATGATTTTTCGAGTTGGTGATTAGTTGGACGAGGTATTAGATTAGACTCATTATCATTATCATCAAAGCCTTATCCAACTATGCTCGGTCGGCTACATGAATCCTGTTTTTCCATCCTGCTCTATGCAGTGTTAAATCCTTTGATCAATTATACTTCTTCGAACCCATTATCACTCTTTGTATCTATGTCTTCTTCCGGCTACCTATTTCCCTTGGTACCAGGGGCGGAACCAGGATATAGAAATTTGGGGGGCCATTGTGAAAAAAAAAATCCTAGGAGGGGTCATTTCCAAAAATTGCTTTAGATTTTAATTAATATAGAGGGGTTTTAAAGCAATTTAGGGGGGGGGGTGCATTTCCAGAAATGGCTCTAGATTTTAACTAACATAAAGGGTTTTTAACCAATTTAGAGGGAGCCATGGCCCCTGCCAGCCCCCTAGTTCCGCCTCTGCTTGATACACCATCAACCTTCATAAAAAGTCTTTTTCTCAATGGTGTTGTTATTGGCCTCCATTGAATATGTCCAAACCATTTCAAAGGCTCTTAATTTATCAGCTATTGATACTATCTTAAATTCCCTTGAATATGCTCATTTTTAATTCTAATTTTTCTAGTTTTACTATGCATTTATATCATGGTTCTCATTTTACTACACTCATTTTATGCATGTGTAGCATCATTGATTAGCCAACATTCCACTCTATAGGTCATAACTAGTTTAATCACTTCCCTATAAAAAAAAATTCCTTCAATCTTTCTGAGTGCATCAGTCATAAAACACTCCATAAGCTAGTCTCCACTTCAACCATCCCGTTCTAATATTCAATGTCTTCCTTGTTCTCTCTATCCTTACTAATTGTAGAGCCAACATATCATAATGAATCTCTTTGATTGTGATCTCTTTTGAACTTCAATTCTCATTGGAGTTTCAACTCTTTTTACATTCAATTGAAGTTGCAATTCATGTATTGTGCCGTTGTTCGATTTATTTTAAAGCCCTTAAATTCTAAAAACTCTTGCAATCTCTCAAGTCCCATGTTCACATCATCTATTAATTTATCCACACCAATACTATATTTTTTTGCAGGCAACATACACCAATGTATTATATTAGACCGCAGGGTCTTGTAAATGAATCAATGGAACAACTTGATTCATTTATTCACCTTGCTATGCTGATTCAATTATCATAATCATCAAAGTTCACATTTAGGCAACATGCAATCAACATCATGTTAGTATTATGGACTCAATCAAGTAGATGATATAATAAATTAATTAATTTCTTTATTTATCAATATATATTCATGCTTTCCTTTCATGAGATGAATTGTAATTTATTATATACTTGCACATAACCAATATGAATGACATGATGGTTCATGAGATGAACCGGAGTCCACAAGTATATTAGATGTAACACATGTGTATGGATGAGATCCACATATGGGAGACATGTGTAGCAAATCTTATACTTAAATATCTTCACAACCAGTGATAAGATTGGGCATCTCATACTGATAAGATTACAACACTTTGATCACTATGAGATAGTGTGATTTGTCTCGATCATCAAAATAGAAGATTCTGGATTATAGTGCTGGTACATTGGATGTATTGAAGGACCATGAGAAGCACCTTATAAATACTGTCGTTAACTTAAGGTCTGCTTTCATAATTCACTAGCAGTAAGCTCTTAATCCTGAGACATTAATGAACTCAAGTTACTATGATTGGTCAAATCAAATTAATTTTTGGAAAGAGTTCTAATTAGTGTTGATGACCCATGAGATGGACACATTGGTAACACTAATTTAAGAAACTGGACTTTCCTTAAAATAACTTGACTTGGAACCAATCTTAAATCAATTATTGGAAATAGGTGGGCCTCTAAGATATGTTTCAAAAACTTTTGACCCACTTGATGCAGGGATCAACTATCCAAATGGCCCACCTATTTCCAACAATTGGTATCAGAGGGAGAGGAGAAAACCATGTGCAACTCTTACACATAAGGGAAGTGGACGTCCAACACTAGGAGAATCTCTCCTTGGGCGTGAATCCCAATAAGAACAACAACTTGGGACGTCCAGCCCTCTCCTCTATTTATAGCCTTTTCAAGCCTCACTTACTAATTTCTATTAGAAGTCTCACTTCCATAAGAATTAGTAAGTTTCTCTTCGTTTATTAATTGAAATAGAAGTCTCACTTCTCTAACAATTAATAACTCTCTTATTTTACTAATTAAAATAGAATTCTTACTTCTACTAAAATTAGTAACTTACTAAATCATCATTAGAAGTCTCACTTCAAATATGATTAGTATCTTTCTAATTCCTTTCTAATTAAAATAGAAGTCTCACTTCTACTAAAATTAGCAAGTTTACTATTACCACTATTAGAAGTCTTACTTCAAATAGAAATAGTAACTTTCCTTTTAGAGTTCAACTAGAATTAGATACTTTCTAATAATTGGGATAACGTGGAGACCACTGGGGATTCCTTAAAAAGCTGGCTCCAACTGGGACTCGCGACCCCACATCTCATGTGTAATCTGGGCCCACAGTTAATTGCAAATAACTCAACTATATAAATGCAATTGAACTCCAGTCTTAGGAATATTACATAGAAGACCCTAAACTTCCACATTACCACAAGTAGGCCTCTATTAATATCCATAGATCAATTGGACCTATCTTCCAAACTAGATCCACATCTTATTATCTTTGAGCCCCAATTAATAATAATGATCATAGGTACCTTTCCAATTAACTCTTAATCGAAATGGGTGCACACTTACCAACGATAAATCCATTAATTGGTACAAGGGGATATTAGAGATAGATTCCATCTTGACCATTGAATGTTCTCACAGCTCTACTAATACGTATCCAAATCACCGAGGTGTTGACCTACAGTTGGCCTCACTCATTGGTGACTCAAAGCAAATGAATAGATAGAAACTTGAGTGTCTCAGGATTGAGAGCTTACTGTTAGGGAATTATAAGAGCGGACCTTAAGTTAAAGGCAGTGTTTATAAGGTGCTTCTCATGGTCCTTTAATACATCCAATGTACCAGTACTATGATTCAGAATCTTCCATTCTGATGATCGAGACAAATCACATTATCTCTAGTGATCAAAGTGTTGCAACCTTGTCAGTATGAGATGTCCAATCTCATCACTGGTTGTGAAGATATTTAAGTATAAGATTTGCTACACATGTATCCTGTATGTGAATCTCATCCATACACATGTGTTATATCTAATATACTTGTGGACTCCGGTTCATCTCATGAACCATCATGTCATTCGTATTGGTTATGTGCAAGTATATAATAAATCACAATTCATCTCATGAAAAGGAAATCATGAATATATATTGATAAATAAAGAAATTGATCAATTTATTATATCATCTACTGAATTGAGTCCATAAAACTAACAATCTCCCACTCGGGATCAATGTCAGTTAGGGCTGCATCTCATGCACAATCCGTCTACTTACAGCTCAAAGACTTTGATAGTCAAAGGCTTAGTAAAGGGATCTTCCAGATTGTTTGCAAAGGCTATCTTGGTGATCATACATCACCTCTCAGCACAATCTGTCTGACCATGTATAACTTCCTCTGTACATGCTTTTTGGCTCTTGGGTTCTTTGAACTTAGTGACTGCCCTGTTGTTATCACAGTAAACTGTGAGCGGCCGTCTTGCCAAAAGTACCACTCCAAGTTTCATTAGGAATCTTTTGAGCCAAGCTGCTTCCGTAGCTGTTTCTCAAGCATCTACGGCATAAACACATACCCAGAAGTTGATTTTCTGAAATCCTAATTTGACTAGAAGTTAATATTTATGTAATCGACTATAATCAACTCATCACTGCCGCAAATCATCATGTGATCTCTAGTCCTTCTCAAGTATTTGAGAACACATCTTACAGCAGTCATGATAAGGACCTGAGCTAGACTGATATCTACTGACTAGGCCTACTGCGTGACAGATATTCAAGTCTAGTTCAAAGCATAGCTTACTGTACCAACACCTTATCTATATACGCATCTTTAGGATAAGCCTATCATCTTATTTTTTCGGGTCCCAATGAAAATTGATCCCTAGGATGTAGCTGGCTTCTCCAAAGTCCTTTATTTTAAAATTCTTAGCCAACCAAAACTTTTATTGTTGACAACATCCCTGTCACTCCCCTAGGATAAGGATGTCATCGACATACTATACCAGAAAAAAAAAACTACCATGCTCCTTAACTTTTCATGTACACTCATGACTCATGCGAATTTTGACAAAAATCAAATAACTTGATTTCCTTGTCTAAAAAGGATGTTCTTGTTCTGGGATACCTGCTTCAATTCATAAATGAATTTCTACAGCTTGCAAACACTTTGCTTTTGGTTATTAGCTATAAAACTGTTTGGTTGCATCATATAGATGTCTTCCTCAAGATTGTCGTCATGAGAGGCCGTCTTGACATTCATTTGTCAAATCTTGTCACAGAGATGAACCGCAATTGATAAGAGTATCCGGATGGAACTCTTCCATCTGGTCCTCTTTTTCTCTTGTATACTCACTTGCACCTAATAGGTTTGCTATTGGCAGGCAAGTCCACAAGTATCCAGACCTAATTAGAGTACAAAGACTCCACCTCAGCTTTCATAGCATCTAGCCAACGACCCGAAACTATGTCATTACTGCTTTATCATAGTTACAGGGATCTTGTTCCGGTTCTTCCGGGATTGCCTCGTAAGACTTTTCCAAAACAGAGAACTTGTCAGGGATCCTGACAATACTCCCACTACGATGAGGCACTAGTGTAACTACCGGGTTAGGTATGAGCGGATTTTCTTAAAGTTCAGTTATTCTTGGATTTAGGATTTGTCACTCTTGAATTTCTTCCGAGATAACCTTTTTCTAGAGATTTCTGGTTAATTATATAATCTTCCTCCAGAAAACTGCATTGGTGCTTACAAGCACTTTCTGCTCTCTGGGATTATAGAATAACCAATCTTTAGTTCTTTTGGGATATTCGATAAATGTGTATACTTCCGACTTTGATTCCAACTAATCTGTCTTTACCTTTGGCACGTGTACCAGACAACCCTAAAAACGTTGTAGACTAGGCTTTCGCCCGGTCCATAACTCCCGGGGAGTCTCAGGTATAGACTTAGATGGAATGAGGTTTAGTATATACATTGCATATCCCAAAATATAGGTAATCTGTAGAAACTCAATCATAGGCCTGATTATATCTAAAAGAGTCTGGTTCATTCTTTCTGCTACTCCATTTTGTTGAGGCAAACCAGGAGCAAACAACTGTGATCGAATCCCATTTTTTATAGGTATACCATAAAATTAGCGTAGAGATATTTCCTCCTCGATCTCATCGAAGAATATTTATATTTTTACCTAAATGCTTTTCCGCTTCAGCTCGAAACTCTTTGAACTTTTCAAAAGTCTCGGTCTTGCGGTGCATAAGGTATATGTATCCATATCTTGAGTAATCATCGGTGAAAGTGATGAAATACTCGTATCATTCTCTCGCTCTAATATTATGGGTCCATACACATCAGTATACACTAACTCCAATAAATCTTTAGCCCTACTGCCCTTAGATGAATAAGGGTCTTTTAGTCATTTTGCCTTCCAGACAAGACTTGCAGACATGCATTGGTTCTATAGCCAATGAAGGCAAGATACCATCTTTCACTAACCTGTCAATCATGTTTGGGTTTATATGACCTAGTCTCTTAGGTGCCAAAGTTTTGTTGGATCAGATAAAGGTGACTTCCTCTTTAATGATGGTCTATTATTAATTGCAGTGTCATGTATCTCATACATTGAATGAGTTAACAAATAAAAGTCATTGATTACCTTGTCAGAATATATAAGAATACCGTTCCTCTTTAAGACAATTTCATTACCAAAAGTAATAGAATAACTCTTATTCATCATACTAGAAATTAAAATTCCATCTTAAAACGGTACATATAATGTATCTGACAAAATCAACTTAATATCTAAAAGCAACAAGTCACTACTCCCACTGACACTGCTTCTGCCTTGGCTTGCGATCCTAGGTTAACAATGATTTATCTGCCACTAATCCTCCTGGTTACCTGTAACTCCTGCAACGTATTACATATGTGATTAGTTGCATTGGAGTCTGCACACCAGGATTTTGAAGTACCAGTTGTAAAACTAACTTCATAAATAAGTGACTCAATCATACTTGAGGTCTTTTCCTTAGACAAATGTCTAGACAATTCCTCTTTCAATGTCCCCTCATACCATAATAGAAACACTTTCTATTTGCTCTCCTACCCTTAGCCTTGGCCATACCACTAGTAGAACCATTCTCCACCGTAGGACCCTTGGGGGCTGATTTCTTCTTGCCTTTCTGGCCTTTGCCTTTCGACTTGGACCTAGCAAATGACTTTTCTGTCATGAGGGCAGTTGGTCTTTTCTTCATAATTTCCTCAAACACTACCAGCTGGCGAGACAGCTCAGCTATGGTCATTTCCAATATATTATAATTGATCTTGAAATGTTTGAATAAGTCCGGTAGTGATTGAATGAACATGTTGATATGCGATTCTGTATCAATCGTAGCCCCCAGTACATTTAACTTATTCAATGCCAATATCATTTTTAACAAATATTTTTGTACTGGGGTTCCCTCAGCCATCTTAGTCTTTATCAATACTTTCATAGCAGCCTGCCTAGCAGGCCTAACTTGTTCTGCAAACATCTCCTTTAAGTTCGATATAATATCGTATGATGACTTATAGGATTGATGTTGATCTTGCAAAACACTAGACATGGATGCATGAATAAAACACCTGACCATCTCATTATCTTTGGTTCACTTGGTGTAAAGGTCTTTCACATCCTATGGTGCATCAGGCTTAGGCTCAGGAAGGGAGGGTATAGAAAGGACATATCTGCATCTTGAAGCTGTTAGAATAATATCCAGGTTCCTTTTTCAGTCTAATTGTGGAAGTAAGACTTCTATTTTAATGAATATTTTGGATAATAAGATGTGGATCTAGTTTGGAAGACAGGTCCAATTGATCCATAGATATTGATAGAAGGGCTTACTTGTGGTAATGTGGAAGTTTAGGGTCTTCTATGTAATATTCCTAAGATTGGAGTTCAATTGCATTTATATAGTGGAGTTATTTGCAATTAATTGTGGGCACAGATTACACATGAGATGTGGGGTCGCGAGTCCTAGTTGGAGCCAGCTTTCTAAGGAATCCCTAGTGGTCTCCACGCTATCCCAATTATTAGAAAGTATCTAATTCTAGTTGAACTCTAAAAGGAAAGTTACTATTTCTATTTGAAGTAAGACTTCTAATAGTGGTAATAGTAAACTTACTAATTTTAGTAGAAGTGAGACTTCTATTTTAATTAGAAAGGAATTAGAAAGATACTAATCATATTTGAAGTGAGACTTCTAATGATGATTTAGTAAGTTACTAATTTTAGTAGAAGTAAGAATTCTATTTTAATTAGTAAAATAAGAGAGTTATTAATTGTTAGAGAAGTGAGACTTCTATTTCAATTAATAAACGAAGAGAAACTTACTAATTCTTATGGAAGTGAGACTTCTAATAGAAATTAGTAAGTGAGGCTTGAAAAGGCAATAAATAGAGGAGAGGGCTGGACGTCCCAAGTTGTTGTTCTTATTGGGATTCACGCCCAAGGAGAGATTCTCCTAGTGTTGGACGTCCACTTCTCTTATGTGTAAGAGTTGCATATGGTTTTCTCCTCTCCCTCTGATACCAATTGTTGGAAATAGGTGGGCATTCTGGATAGTTGATCCCTGCATCAAGTAGGTCAAAAAATTTTAAAACCTATCATAGAGTCCCACCTATTTTCAATACATCAGACTTTCTTCCTATCCAACTGCTTGACCCGCATATCATGAGCCACATTTACAGGCCCCATAGGATAGGTTACTCTTGATCATTCCTATTGAAAATGCACATTAGTAAATCATCCATTGGCCACGAAACACTTCATTCCTTTCATTGTTCTTTTATGAATGCAATATTAAATGGGTTTGGCAAGTGAAGGGTCTACATTAACTTTTTCGTATGCAAATAATACATATGTGTACTAGTTTGTTTGGAAGCACCATGTTTATGAGTGAATTAGTAGATGCAGTAATTTCAACAATCTTAGGCGGGTTTCAATTTTAGGGATATTTTTCACAAATTCCTCAAAAGCTAAAATAATTTAAGATGTGGAATTGAACATTAAGGACTTATTAGACCAACAAATAACACGAACAGCTTAAATTACCAATTTGGAGCCCACAAAAAGTGCAATAAAAAGATGTGATTGAACGAATTTGATCCTACAACCTATACTGGATGGACGCTCCTATGGTACATGTAATGTAAGTCTAGATTCTAAAATAGTGATTTTTTTATTTCTAGGGGCCCCATTTACAAGATTTGAACCGTTCAGATTCTCTGGAGAGCCAAGGACGGCAATGGGGTAAAAGACTAGCTCTTGGTTTATTATGGATTTTGAGAAAATTATAAATAAAACATAAAATCATTGGATTACACATCCATAGATAGTAGGAATCCTCTCTATTTACCAATCCTGGAACACTCCTTGAAATTCCTCTTTGGATACATTAGTTCCAGGAGAACGAAGGAAACCTTTAAATAAGCTATTCTTCTTTGCTTACCATACATACCCTAAATCTTCACCTCATATCATTCACTTATCACCATGTATCCTTCTTTACTCACCTTATTAATAATCCTCGAGTGGAGCTCATTTAAACATGAATGCTCATGTGCCCTTTATGTTAAAGCTTAAGAGTTACCGAGTGATCATCTGTAACATGACTACACAATATATAATTCTTCCATAGTTTATTTGTTTTGACTTGCTTGACTAAAAGTACTATATATTCTTTTATATATATATATATATAGAAGGTTGGAAAATTTGTGACAAGTATTTGACTCGTTCAATGCAAAAAAAAAAAAAAAAAAAAAAAAATCCTCATCGGGAGAGTCATGTTATTTTAGAAATATTTAAAAATGAATTCGTTGCTTATAAAATATAAAAATTTATTTATTTATTTATATGCAATCATCATAATCAATTCAATTTACTAAATTCATATATGCAAGAAAAGTCCTACATTATGAAAAATAAAAGAAAAAATATTGCATATTATAAAATTTGTTTGTCCAAACATCAAATGTAAAAGATCCAATATAAGTTTCGAATCACATTCTAGTCATCTTTTTTAAATTATTAACTCTAAAACTCATGCATAATTACTTATAAATAAATTCTAATTGTTTAAAATTAGACCTCTATATAATAATTTATTAAAATGAGACGACTCGGCCAAGTCTCCTCTATATTTTACTTGGTCATTTGTCAAAATGAGATGACTCGGGAGAGTGAAGAGTCAACTCAAAGAACCTTTCAACCATGATATATATATATATATATATATAGTGCTTGAATCATATTGTATTAGTGTTGTTTTAAGAACTCCACTAATTTATTCAACAAATATATTTTGAAGGCCTCAGAATCTAAGGTTACACGTATGAGCCTAACTTTTTTTTTTTTTTTTTTGTTTTGTGTGTGTGTGTGTGTTGGATTGAGAACTAAATCCATAAATGGATTCATCCTTTAGAAACAGATTTAGAAATGAATAAACCATAGCTACGCCCAAGATGGAACTCATTTACATCCCTAATGAACACATCTCATAAGGTTGAATATTGACTTGAACGAATCTGACCGAACATGCCGGACCAAACTCACCCGCAAGTTACTGGGCTAATATTTTTATATCCACCTAACCTTAGGCGTATTCACACCATAGCCTTTTCAAGCTTGGCCCATTTAGGTCCAAATCAAAAAGTTCAGGTCTAAGCCCATCTCATTTTGAAAAGCTTAATGCACCCTTTTGGGTAAAATATGTTCGTTCAAACTAAGCGTTCGACCCCAGCCTACCTAATTTTGGGCCAGGAAATTAGGCTTGGGCTCACCCCATGCGCCTAAAATCACAGACTAAATCGAACCTATTACAAGCTGGGCTCAAGTCAGGTTCAAGCTGGTGCTCGACTTAGCTGATGTCGATGGACTTCCGATTACCTAGTTACTGAAACACTTCGATCAGAAAATTGAGGTAAGATCCTCCTTTTGAACTAGATCAAAAATCAGATTTAGTTTGGATCCAGTGAGGTCCATACCTGAGTATCTATTTAATATTTTATAAAACATGGCGCATGTTTGGTTACATGCAATGAATCTATAGATTTGATTATTCTTCACTACCACGGAAACAAGGATTTCTCGCTGGAGATTTATATATTTAAGGATTTTACATTGATATTGGTGTTTATCGATGCATATAATTGAGAAAAATATAGTTCGGTGTGTAAATACATTTAAGTAAGGATTTTCAAATCTTATGAGGGGTGGTATGATCTGAAAATTCTAACAAATGAAGATTTTCATTCGTCCAAATCCTCAGGAATTTATAATTGTCAAACATGTATTTACCACAACTTTAGGAAAGCCAAAAGTCTTTTTTCTAAAAATTTACTTGCCAAACGTGAGCTTACATCATTTAAGATTTTATGAGAAATATTACTTTAATATCTATCTTTTACAACATTAGTGGATGGACAAAATTTAGGATAGGTAATACGGAGACTAGTTACCCATCATGAGGGTCTTTGGAAGGAAATTCTAGCCAGCAAATATTGCCCTTGGATGAATCAGGAAGACATTACGAATGGAATTGGTCTCCAACTTTGAAGAATGGAGCCAGAAATGGATGGTCTTTGGTTGAAAATTGTCGGAAGCAGCCAGCAGGTCAACTCATTGAGCCCATCAAAGTTGGACTTGGGTCCAGATAAGTCCAGATATATGCATTTATTGGGAGGGCGCCATGGACCCAAGTGAAACCCAACTATTTACATATTCGTGCCCTTTTTCACCTGAGGGGCTTACCCAATGGTCCCTTGCAGGATTTTCGATCCCACTTTTTAGGCATTTAGGCCTCTTATATGTGACATGCGAGGACAGAAAATGCGATAAAGCAGCCGTTCAGGACTCACGTAGGAAAAAAAAAAAGCTCCTTAAGCAGCCGTCCCAAATAGGTTGGATCTGCTGTGGAACCTTGTTGTATCCGGATTCGGTATATTTGGAGGATGGATTTGAATCCGCCGTAAAACCGATCATATGGATACAAACTCATGGCAAAATAAAAAGGTGAGACTCCACATCTAGTTTCGAACCCGATTATAATTCTGATTTAAGTTTTAGATTTGGGTTTAGTTTTGATTTCAGTTTCAAATTTGTTTTTGGTTCTAAATCAATTTTAGTTCTGAATTTGATTTCAGCTATAAAGCTGATTCAAATTGCAAATGGAGTTGAATGTGAGTCGTCGTCATTATCCTAAAAGCCATTACTCCACTTTGTTGAGTCCATATCTGAGTCCTTGGATCGAAATTGGGACTGATTTTTTACTAGATCTTACAATATGTTTCAAATTCAAATTTGATTTTACATCAAACTCCACTATGAGGCCCACATGATGATAATAAATATGAATGTCCTCCAATGAGAGATTCTCAAATCTTACTTCACTAGAATTTGGGTCCTATGGTCGGATTGAGCAAATAAATAGCATAGTATATAAGATTGTGGTAACTACATTATCAATTTGGTGTTTGATATGTATAAATTTTACTCTTATTGAAGTAAAATTTAAGTTATTTTTACTTAGTCGCTACGTGGAGTTTACGCCAAATACGCGTAGTAGACACGTTTGGGGACTCCAACTTAACCCACCATCCTCGACGGTCCGCGTGGGGAGTTGCATGGCCACGTAGTCCTTGTAAATAGCTAACGACTTTAAGCGAGCTAGTGGGCCACCCAACAGTTCCACGTGGCAGAACGACTTACGTCATCCGGACGGCTACTGATCACCGATCTTTGACTTCTAGCCCTTAATCCTGCCACGTGTAAGTCGAAGATGGTAGTACCACATGCACTGTGAAATTGAGTAGATGGATGATGGTCCTGGCACATACTTTCGGCGCAGAGGTTGGAAAATCCAGAATTGGGGTGGCCCCAATTAGGTATTTTAATTTTGTGGGCCAATCCAGGATTGTAATATGGATTTGAGGGGTAAATTTAAGATTTTTATATGAGTTTTTAGAGTGGATCTAAGATTTTTATGGGAGTTTTGGAGGCTGAATTCAACCCACTAATCTTAATCCAAATCACTCAATTAAAGCCTTTAATCTATTTTTAACTTTGGCTCAAGTTTTAACTCCAATTGGATGAAGAATGAACGCGTACTTATAATAAAATCAATCTAGACAGAATCAACCACATGCAAACGTGTTTAGAAAATTAAACCTTGTTGTTGACTTCAGTGGTTTTGTTTCTAAACTAGGGTAATTCATTATAGAAGAAGATGTAAAAAGTAAGTTGCTCCCGCGGACTACAGAGCCGACTCCCATCTGAAGAATCGTATGGGCAATCTGTTGAGCAGCAGAGACAAATTAATTTCCCACTGATACGCTGTCAATGACCCAAAAGTCAAATGGAAGAAATATTTTCATATCTCATTGGCCTCGGAGATCTCTTTAAATTCCAAACTACCCTTGGATTGATTTTTCTCTTCTTGTGAAAATTTGTTCAAAGAAACCTAAAACAGCTCATTTAGCATGTTGGACCTCATCTTCTTCTTCTTCTTTTTTTTTTTTCATTCAATTCACTTTTTTTTAGTACCCTAGTTAAGGGGATTGGGAGTGAACCCATCAGAGTCCTCGGGTGAGCAAAATAGACCTTGGGTGAGGTAAGAAAACTTTCAATGAGATGAAAAGTTCCGCTAGGGTGATGCATTTAATTCACTTATTTTAACGTTATATATATATAAAAAAATATAAATCATAAGAAAAAATAGTCTAAACTTTTATTTGGGCTTATATTTATTTGATTCAATACACATTTGTTTGTGTCCAAGTTAAGGAGGTTGAGACCCTATCGAGTCTTTGGGTGAGGGAAGTAGACATCAAATAAGGTAAGAGAACCCTCGAGTGAGGGAATAATACATAAGATGAGATGAAGAGACGAACAGACGCATCTTACCACTATGGTGACGCATCTGATTCACTTTTTTTTTAATGTTTTATGTATAAAATCATAAATAATAACCTAAACTTTTATTGGAGTAATGTGTATTATTGGATAGATTGTATGTGGAGTGTATAATTATGTTTTTGTACCTGTATTAATTGTCCTTTGTGCCTCGCATGACAACACATTGGATGGAAAGCCATTTTATTAATTAATAAAGAAAAAGACATTTAAAACACTTTTCAATGGTCGGTGATAGTGATATGTGGCCCACTTCAGATCTCACATTATCTACCAAGTGTATCAATGACATGTATTAGAAACTTTCTCAAATAAATTCTTGTGTGCAGGGGCAGATAACAATGAGCCAATTCAATGCAGGTGGACTCATTATGGACTGTACCAACTAATATGAAAGCTACTAGCAGACTATCCTTTTGGTACCAATTAATATGAAAGCTACTAGCAGACTATCCTTTTGGTAGGCAGCAACCTTAATGGTGATGCACCAAACAAAAAGAAAAGGGATTTTACATCACCCCAGCCACATTTGCCTGTCAATGGTTAAAGTTTAATTTATTTGGTATCCTTCCAAATAGAAAACACATACAACTTCATTGATAATCATCAATCCCGTGGATTTATAAAGACTTGAATGTACCAAATAGTTAGATCATGACAAGTGGTAGAGCCAGGATTTTGGTTTGGGGGAGGATAAAATATTATATATTTGTCAGAGATTAATATTGAAGACCTATATTATATTGAAGCGAAATTCTCATGAAAGTAATATAACCTTTTGTGGTCAAATAATAATTTCAAGGTCCCTAATGGCCCACTTGAAAGGGGGCGCAGGGGGACTAAATTATTGATAAAATGACCTCCCTATGTAGCATATAGTCCCTATCAAATTTCACTCAATTGACCACTTTCAAATTGATATCTCATATAGAATAATATAAATAATTCAAGTAATTCATATAAATCAATTTGACATTGGGCCCAAACGGTATTGAATCAAAATATTCATATAAAATAAAGTATTTCTTTTGTAAGGCTTAAATTCTCACTAAGGGCCCCCACTCAAAAGATCAACTCTAAATGATTCATATTTTGAGTCTACTTTTATTTTTTAGGCAAAATTAGCGAAATGTCTATATAAGTCAATGTTTCCAGCCTCCAGTCCAAGGAAAAATTTTTTAAGGCATATGGTCCACTAAGCTAGGCTGTTTGCAGCGAGAGGTCCCTGAACTCACGTGTTTTCATTTTTGAGGACTAAATTGCCCCTGTAACGGACGCAAGTGGTCCTCAACATGTAAGGATTAGTCAGCAACGTGTCACAATTATTTCTCTTTTCAACCTGACTCGCAACGAACCCAACTGGGTCGTCTCATTCTGTCCAACGCCTGCAACAGGCACTATGCCTCCTCTGGCGGTTGTCTTCTACGGCAACGGTGGGATGGCGGTCGGACGGAGAGGGATGGGGTGATGGGTTGGGGAGGAAGAGTGATTCGCAGGATTGAGAGAGATTCTGCTGCTCTCTACTTGGTTTCATGTTCTTTTTTTTTTCTTCTTCTATAGAGAGAATGAGGATTCGGGAGTTGGGGTTGGTGTGGAAGGTGGAGGGAGGGGAGGAGGAGAGGGTGAGGTCGAGGAGGTGGTTGACGGCGGAGAGGTAGTGGGAGGCGAAGGAAGGGGAGTCTTCCCAGTGAGGGTCACGGGAAATGGTGTCCTCGTAGCGGAGTTTGTTTGGGAGGATTAAAATGGGCAGGCATGTGCTGACGAAGATGGTTGTGTTGTAAGGACCTGATGGTAGCTAACTCAGCAATGGGATGTTGTGAGATGACAACAATGGGGAGCGATCGTGTGGTAGGCTCAGGTTGAATGGGTGAAAGTACAGGGATAAATGCAAAGAAACATAAAAAACCAGATTGAAGAAGTATATTTGGGATGAGAAGACGATGAAGTGCTGAGATGAGGAGGTAGGCTGTTAGTCTGTTTGTTTGGGAGGATTAAAATGGGCAATCTTGTGCTGACGAAGATGGTTGTTTGTAGGGACCTGATGGTAGCTGACTAGGCATATTGACAAAGATGGTTGTTTGTAGGACCTGATGGTAGCAACGATGGGGAGCGATGGTGGGCTAGGCTCAGGTTGAATGGGTGAAAGTGCAGGGATGAATGCAAAAAAACATAAAAAAAAGAAGAAAAAGGAAAGAAACATGAAGCATATTGAATTTATGAATTATAAATTCTGAGTTCTGAGTTTTTTTTATAAAATTTATCTGAGTTTTGCGTAAATTTATCTGAGTTTTTGTAAAGTTTATTTGAATTTTTGATAAATTTATCTGAGTTTTTGTGAAATTTATCTGAATTTTTGTCAAATTTATTTGAGTTCGGGACAAATTCATCTGAACTTTCGTCGAGTTTATCTGAGTTTTGGACAAATATATCTGAGTTTTTTGCTAATGTGTTTGAGTTTTGGAATAAATTTATCTGAGTTTTGAGTTTTTTTATAAAATTTATCTGAGTTTTGTATGAATTTATCTGAATTTTGAGTGAATTTATCTGAGTTTTCGCCAAGGCCTTGCACACTTTTTTTTTTCTCTTTGGAAAAAGGACAGGGCACGTGTTGCTATTTTAGGAGTTGGCAGGAAATGAGGGGACTAATGTGGCAGATGATTCGGAATTTGGTGAGGGTGAAGCCCATTGAGGTTGACAAGTGTCCTCAAACTTTACACGTGTTGCATATCAAAATGGGATGTGTCAGATCAAGTTGACAAGTGTCCTCAAACTTTACACGTGTCGCATATCAAAATGGGATGTGTCGGATCATAACGTCATGCACGCACCGGCGTTATTCTCGCTGGACGATTTTCGTTTATTAAAGAAAGGGTAAACTGGTCTTTTCATGTATGAAAAAGTGTGAGTAGCACCTTTAGCTGTATGCCCTTTTTGTTTAAACTGTTTGTAACAAAGTAATGTTATGAGGACCTCTGGCCAAAGCTCCCTATTTTTTAAGTCGACGCTATTCAAAGAGTCTAATAAAACTCTATATGAGAAGTTATTTTAAAAATAGGAGAAGAATTACAAGCAAAACTACTTGTCTAAGAAAAAGGAAATTGGATAATTTAATTCCTTGCATATCTTTCAGAGAAAGGAAAAGACAAAAAAGAAAAATCAATTCCATCCAAAGCTTTTCCTCTTCATGCGGAAAACCCATTCCCACCATTGAAAAATGCTTTTCCACAAAATTAAAAAAAAAACTCTAATTTATTTATTTATTTAAAAAAAAAAGTAACCGTAATAAAAATGAAATATTTTTCATTACAAAAAAGCATTTCTACTTTCCATTATTTTTCTGAGTAAAAGTGCTGCCCTTGGTTTAATTTTGTCGGTCAATATAAAATGGCATTACAGTTATTTTCATAACTTCCAAGGTTCCTTCCAAACTACCCTTCTCCCTTCAAATTCCAACCTCCAAACAGCAGCCATCTTACCAATAAAAACCATCAGCTCTGCAACAGATCCTCGTGGAGGAGAGTTTCATCAGACACCAAAACAAAAACCAAAACCAACACCAACACCAACACCAACACCAACACCACCAACCACCCTCCAATCCTCCAACCTCCACAAATGGTATTGACCATCTTATCCTTCTTCCTCCTATTCACCACCCTCGCCACCTCCGACGACGGGCCGGCCATAATGAAATCCATCTGCAGCCCCAACAAGACCCAACACCCAGAAATCTTCGACGTGAATTTTGTCAATGCAATGGAAACCGTATCGCAGAAAATCGCCGCCGACGGCTTCGGCATCTCCGTCTCCGGCGACAACGTCTCCGACCGGGTATACGGCCTAGGACAGTGCTTTGGATACCTTTCTTCGATTGATTGCCAGCTCTGCTATGCTGAGAGCAGAGTAAAACTACCCCTCTGTCTTCCTTCCACTTATGCGCGAATCTACCTTGATGGGTGCTTCTTAGCATATGGTTATTACAACTTTTCCGGCGATGTCATCGATAATTGGGACACTTCAGTTTGTGGGTCATCGACAAATGAGTCGAATTCGACGGATTTCAGACAGATGGCAAATGGGTTGGTGAAGAATTTGGTATCAGAGGCTTATGGAGAGAGAGATTATTACAAGGTGGGGAATGTGTCACTGTCTTCTCGTTTGACAATTTATGGGATTGCAGAGTGTTGGAGGTCTGTTAATAGGAGTGGGTGTAAGGAGTGTTTGGAGAAGGCAGGGGAGAGTGTTGTTGGGTGTCTTCCAGCTACTGATGGCAAGGCTCTCAACGCTGGTTGCTATGTGAGGTACTCCACAGAGAAGTTTTATGGGGTGTCGCTGTCGTCGCGTCGTGGTTCTTCGGGTAATTGTTCTGATCTTGTTTGCCTGTTTGTGACTTTTGATTAGTGCTTACAATAGAGCTATGCTTGGATGATTGGTAATTTTGTAGTAACCCGTTCTCTTCTAGGAATTTCTTGGATGAATGAGCTAATTTGTTTCTTGTTTTATATTGAAAAGATAGGATGGATTGCAATTAACTTCGTATTATTATTTTTAAAATAAGATTCTAGATGGATTGAAAGTAATTTGTGATTATGATTTAAATCAGATTCTGGGCTGCTAAAGCTACAGCTGGACTTAAGGTCGTGCGTATATCCTACTTGAAATATTGATCTCATGGGTGTTGATGATTTGGCAATATAAATATAGCAACTTATGATTCATGAGGCAAAGTTACATTTGAGGTTGACCTTAATTGGTGATGATCCTTTGGGAATCTGATGAGATCAATGCTAAAGAATGATTATGACCAGTTTGTGATTGTAATTTGGGGTGTAATGGGTCCACCCTTTTTTACATGCTTTGATTGTTATAATTGGCTAATTATTCAGTTTATTAAAATTTTGGGTGCTAAATGAAGCTTAGATGTGATTTAGGATTAATGATTGTTGTGTTATCTGTCATTGAATACTTGAATAGATTCTAAGGAGTAGGTGATATGAGTATGGGTAATAGTGGACTCTGGGACTTACATTTCAAATGGATTTAATGAACACCTGCTTACTTAACTTTAGAAAACTACAGGTTTCTTGAGGAAGCCGGTATTTTTTATGGCTGTATATTTTATGGTTTCTTCATAACTTTAAGTGAATGTGCTACAATAAAAATTGAGCTTAATTTAGTGATTTCATATTTATCGAATCAAATTTTGATATATAATTTTTTTCAATAGTTGGACGTCGAGTGGGGGTTGCACTTGGATGTGTTTTTGTGTCAGCTGTTGTTATAGGAGCAGCTATTTTCTGGATTAGAAGGAAGGGTTCTTCTGCTGGTGCTGGTACTGATGGTAATGACATTTAAGAAATAACTAGACAAAACTCCTTTAAATGGTATATGTGATGTGTTCTGAGCTCTAACTAGTTCTCTATGGGAGATTCATTTCAGATATGGATGATAATTCAGCAGAAATTATCAGATCAATTTCAGAGTCCAACCTCAGTTTCAAATATGCAGATTTGAGAAAAGCAACAGATAATTTTGATCAAAGAAACAAGCTTGGCCAAGGGGGTTATGGTTCTGTTTATAAGGTAGTCAACGCTTGTATCTCAACTCCTAATCAAGTTTATGTCATCATCCATGAGGATTCTTCAAATACCTCGTTATGATTTTGTTCCTCCATCATATTTGGATTGTAATTTGTTTTCCACGCAGCAGTAATGTGGAGTTTATGTTGAGTTCTATGATTCCTTTTTTGTCAGGGAGTTCTACCAGATGGTAGGGAAATTGCAGTGAAGAGACTGTTCTTAAACACAAGGCATTGGGCAGAGCAGTTCTTCAATGAAGTCAATCTCATTAGTCAAATTCAGCACAAAAATCTTGTTAAGCTTCTTGGTTGCAGCGTCGAAGGGCCTGAGAGTCTCTTGGTTTACGAGTATCTTTGCAACAGTAGCTTGGATCAGTTCTTATTTGGTATATCTATCAATTGATTTCTGTTCATTGTTTAAAATATCTTACATGTTTTAGATTTTCTATAACATCCTAAGACTGACAATATGAATTAATGTGTGGCTTGAATTGTTATTGTGCAGACTCCTTTAAGAAGAATGAATTGGATTGGCAAAGGAGATTCAATATTATTGTTGGTACAGCAGAAGGGCTAGCTTACCTTCACGACGCTTCTGAGATTAGAATCATTCACCGTGATATAAAAGCTAGCAATATACTGTTAGATGAGAGATTCAAGCCCAAGATAGCAGATTTTGGCCTTGCGCGGTATTTTGCAGAGGACCAGACCCATCTGAGTACTGGATTAGCTGGAACTCTGTGAGTGCCATCAATCTTTTGCCTGTTATTCAAATCACACACTAATATTTGATTTATATGACCTTCATTTTAGATTTTCTTTCCTCTTTGGTTGAATTGCAATTTTTCCTGCAAAAATTCTATCATTCAGTGTAAGATTTCATCATCGTTATCATCACCGTCACCATCACTAAAGCCTTGTCCCATATATCTCAGGTTGGCCTTGTGAGTTTGTTTTCTTCTACACATAAATTAGAACTGATATTAAAGCATGCCAAGTTTTCTATTACCAACTCGCTATCTAACACAACTCTCCTCCTTTACCTAGGCTTGGGTCCAGCTCATGAAGTACCATGGTAGAGTTCTTTAAGTATGAGTGATCAGCCTAAGTTCATAGAAACCTTATGCTGCTTCCTTTTGTGATTTTTGTGGATTTTAAGTTTGCTATGTTTCGCATTCTCTTAGTCATTGCATGATGGGAACTTAGAGTGCATTTGGATATGCGACAAATCACTGTTAGATCAGATAGATTGCCTTAAAGGGATGTGTTCATTCTGCTTGACATTCAAGAATATTGGCCTCTTCAAATTAGTGTTTAGAGGAGAAGTGCTTTTATGCCTTAATTGGTGGCAAAGCATGTAGGATATATTTCTCTGTTTTTTGCCATATGACCCAAAAGTATCTATACTGCTAGATCATCCAAACACACCCTTTTATCTTTGACTCGGTTATAATTCTCCTGGGATCTCAAACAGGCGTCATTCATACTTGTCCCCTGAAAGATTGTTTCAATAATGGTTGGGTAATAAAACTGAAGGAACCTGGATAGCTGTAGGTTTAGTGATGTTGTTTCTGGATGGTCAAAGAAGTTGCTGATATATTCATGAAAGTAACGACGATCCAGATTTAGTATCTTCAGCCACTGAGTTGAATTACTATGTTGACAAAATCCTGTAGCATAGTTGGAAGGTGATCATTGTTGCCACAAGGTTGCAGGTTTGAGTCATGTTACCAATAAGCGTAATTCCACTTGCTAATTCTTTGAACAAGGGCCCAATCTGATTATTCAAAACCATAGTTCTGATTAGGCATTGTGAAGAAAAGGCAGGTAGCATTTTTCTGTAAATGAACTCGTTTCTTTTTGTACTAGACCAATTATGTCACTGACGAAAGGCTTTTCTATCTACTTGATTTCTTCAAATATCAGAAAACTTCTTCAAGTAACATTTTCCAAAACAAGCAAAACTTTCCTTCAATCTTACTATTGGATTGGTGACCTTGAACTGTCAATTGTCTTTCCAGAGGCTACATGGCTCCTGAATACGTTGTTCATGGGAAGTTAACAGAGAAGGCTGACGTTTACAGCTATGGGATAGTTGTTCTTGAATTGATCACAGGCCGAAAAAATAGTTCCCTAGCAACATCAGGAGAAGGACATTCACTCATGTCTCTGGTATCATTTTTTTTCCCTGTGTCTAGATCTCCCATTTTGCTAACAATTTCACGCTACCTCATCTTTTGACTATTTTATTTGTCTATCTTCCTTTATCAGATTTGGGGTCATTATACTTCAAAAACATTGATGGAATTGCTTGATCCTAATCTTCAAGGCCAATGCTCTGAAGAAGTTCTAAATGTATTTCATGTGGGTCTTCTTTGCACACAAGCTTCTCCAAACCTTCGGCCACCAATGTGGAAAGTGGTGGAGATGCTCACTGGTAAAAGGAGGGACCTTCCTCTTCCGACTCAGCCTCCTTTTATCAATGTCAAGGGTGCAGAATCCAGCAGTGGTGGCTCTGAAGCCTCTGTTATTTTCTCCTCTTCTTCAAAGCATCCGGTTTCGGTCAATCAGATGTCACTGAGCATTGTACGAGGAAGATGACCATCTGTTGGTTAGACTAATCAACAGAAACAGCTACGGTTTTGCTGCAAGTTTTTCTTTTTGTATAGTGAAATTTTGTTAGGTTGTTGGCTACCAAATTGAAGGTAGTTTGGCTTTTAGAGAGATCATTCATTTTTTTTTTTTACAGGTTTCTTTGGAGGAGTTTATTATTATTATTATTTTTAAAACGGATGTTGGTGTTATGATCTCTTTCATTTTCTTGTAATATGTCGAATGTCCCATCAATGAGAAATGAAATCATGTCATTGTTTTCTTTGTGCAAACTACCTTAATTAGTCTGTATTTAAGTGTAAAGAGCATTGACTTTCTATTTTTAAATAGATAATTATAATTTATTATTATCATCAATCTCTTTGTTCTAACTAAAATTGGCTAATTTACATCACACGCTGAAAGTCATCATAAAATGAAGTTTATTAGGGTTGGTCACCTATACTGACAATGGAAATATTATTCAGTCCTCCATCTCCGTTTTGTGCTAGGAGCCTTGGACAAGTATAGTGTTTCAGTGTTCCACCATATTTGAAAAACGATGTTTTAATAATTCCATGTTGATGGCCATCCAAAATCTAAGTTCGAAATGTCACATGATTTGACTTTATTTCCACAAAAATTGCTATTGCAATATTAAGATGTTCAAAGCTAGCATCTTTGGCCTTTTGCTCAATATAGCCTCATCTAATTGGATAAATAGTTTTTGAAAGGGGAGTTAGTGCAAGTATCATATTTATCTTACATGATATTGCCTCAAGTTAAATGGAGGATGGTGCAGCCAACATCTGTATATCTCTTGTATGTACATGTTTGGCATTTCTAACTTTTCTATTTTCTGTAGATATTTGAGAAAAAAGTTCGAAATTTCTAAGGAGTTCTTTCTGTATGGTATATTGCCGTTCTGTGTAGGAAATTAACAGCAAAACTCTGCAATTTTTCCTAGGTTTGGACTTTGGATTCCCTATGGCTGTGTAGGATCTAACACCCCATTGAGCTACCACTATCCCAAAATCATTTGGTGATGAGAGACGGCACAACAATGGTTTTATGGTGAGGGCTCGGACTCGACCACGATTATGACCGCTATGGAGCGAGGGTGGACGTTGATCTCAATGATCCATCCATCAACGGCATACCCGCCGCGACTTCTGCTGCGTAACTCACAAAATGCGTGTCCCGTGACTCGAACACCCAACCTACCAGGCTCTGATACCATTTGTAGGATCTCACACCCCATTCAGCTATCACTTATCACAAAATCAATTAATTGTTGATGAAAATGACACAACAATGGTTTTATTGAGAGGGCGAGGGCTCGACCAACATTATGACCGCTCAAGAGCTATGGTGGACGTTGATCTCAACAATTAATTGGTTTTGGGATAAGTGGTAGATAAATGGGGTGTAAGATCCTATAGGCTGAATCCTGGTTTTCCCATCACCTTAGGATGTTATTGTACAGGGATTACATTCATGCACACAAGCTCTTTTCTGCTTGCTATTGCTGTTGCAAATCATACCAATACCTTTTCTGGATTAATTCTCTTCTATAAATGCCAAATAGAATTTTGAAAACTTTTGGATGAAACCCAAGTTCACTTAGAATTAACTCCATATGGTTCGACAGTAATACCAAAGTTAATTCACATACTTTCATGGTCCCACATGCCCATTTCATTCAACTCATGATTTTCTGTTGAATTTCTGAAATTCCTTGAGTATGATGTGTGAGGATTCAAGGGTCTTGACTGTCTAGATGTTGAAATTCTCATTCCAAATGAGAGAGGGAAAGTGATGTAACAGAAGCATGAAATAGTCAGCTTTGCCTGAAATGTAATCCTATCTATTTCTTTGAATTCTGATACAGGGGAAAGTCTCTTTCTTTACTTGGATGTATTTGTGACCCTGTCTGCGCAGTCTATAATCTATATTAATGTGTCGGTTCCAAAGAAAAAATTGCTAACGACACAATCATCTTCTGTCTGATTCTGCAAGCGACAGCGATGTCGCTTGCGAAATGAATGGAGGAATTTAGTAGTATTTCTAATTTCTAATTTCTAATTTCTAATTAATTTGTGGTTGCGTGCTTCATATGGCATTCTATTTGGACTTTTTTTCCTTCTCTCAGGACTCAGGAGGGTGGCCATGTTTTGAGAGTCTACATATGTACATCATAGAGAAGAATAACAAACAAGAGTCCCAGCATCTAATTGACTTCTGCAAACATCTTATGGGGGGTAGGTGGATACCCCATTTGGGAATCCTGAATATGAAATGGAAAACAGAAAATGAATGTCATGCAATTCTAGAATTCCAAACAGAACAACTATCCTTGACATACTCGTCAAACTTCAATCATTCACCTCTTAAATATTCCCATTCAATGTTTTAACATTTTACAAATGACCATGAATGTTGAGTTCCATTTCATTAATGGCAGCTTAGCCCTATCCAATCAAATATAGGGTCATCTTAAAAGAGTTCAGATCTACTATTAAACTGTACAGTAGGCGAATTTATCTTGAATCCTACCTGTTTTGACTAATCAGAATCTACTTTTTAAAATCCTAACTTACAAATTGAATCCTATGGCAAATCTACACTGAGTGGTGAACCACGTAAAGAGTAAGATGGTTAAGGCATTGTTCCGGTAGGGGACAGGTCGAAACATCAAGTTCATCAGGTTTGTTTAAAAACAATTTTGTAGAAAAATCTAAAATTTGTGATCCATCAACACTTGGCTCGACATCAGATTAGATAAAACTCTTTTGAGGGGTTGGTTAGATTAGATGTCTAGATTTGAGTTTTCAGCTGAGCCACTCGAAATCTGACCCAGTTGAGTAAATTTGGCTGAGTCAAGTCACTTTGTTAAACAAATGGGTGGATGAGTTAAATTTATCACAAACTCTAAGAACAAATTTTACTTTTCAAGATTTTATAAATTAGTCCCTACCTTTTGCCCGGAGCCCCTTGTGATTTGCTTATTAGAGTAAGGTCAGGTTCCTGATTCACCAATCTGGGAGATATTTTTGAAGTAGTTTGGATAACTAAGCTATGGCTCAACTTGCACAAACTCTCAAGTCTCAATGGGCCTGGAAAAAGAGTTGTAGCCTTGTAGGCCACAAGAAACTTCTCCATCTCAGAGAGTGGAAAAAAGATCTAGGAGGATGATTCTGCTGAACTACAAGATGACAAAAGGACTGACGATGTGGGTCTCATAAGCTGTCTCAGTATCAAAATCAACAAAACCATATCATTGTCTGACTGAAAACAGGGCCTAATTTAAACCAATTTCTGTACTCTCAAAGTCATTTATGATGACCAATGGCCATGGTTTGTGGCCCACAAACAGATTTGGGTGTAGAAAAGGAATCTAAAATGTCTATTGGCCGAAGGAAAACAAGAAAGCACAAGAACCACCAGTAATTAGCAATTTTCTGGTCAAGACCACTTGACAAATTTGTATCGAATGCCAAAATGGGTTTCTATCAATTGGGCTCGAGACCACTTAGTATATAATTGATTGTTCCTCATTTAATGAAGTCCTCAAATGCTCAGCACGATCTTTCTAGACTTATCCAAACTTGAAATTCCCTACTACTTGCTGGTGGAGAGCCCCCATCGTTCTGGAAGGAAAAGTATGACAAAGGAAGCAGAGTCCCACATCGTTGAGGAAGGAAAAGTATGACAAGGAGGCAATGCAATAAAACACCAAAGAAGACTCTCACCACAGCATACCTTTCTCGGCCTTTTGGCTAAGATCAAGTGTAGTATCTGTTCTTATCAGTTTAATATCTGATACGTGGTCCATTGGGCCACATGATATTAAATTAATTTTTCTTGGGGGAGGACCCACCACAGTAGCTTGCTGCTGGGGTCTTCATGCGTCGCCTATGTGTTGCACTATTGCGTGGGCCTGGCGCACCCCTCCAAATCATTCTAAAAGTTTCAGGTCAAGTTGATTTTAATTGTCTTTTGGGCCCACTGATGGATCAAGGCATTATGGACGGTCTACATCTAGATTACTGGATAGTTGTATTTTTTTACTAGGGTCTATCTAAGTGAAGGCCTTTGATACAACAGGATTGCCCATCCTCGGTAAAATTGAAGATCTGGATTACTGGATAGTTGTATTTTTTACTAGGGTCTATCAGCTGAAAGACATAAGAAAGCACAAGAACCAATATTCATTTTCTGATGAAGACCACTTGAGAAACTTGTATTGAATGCCAAAATGGGCTTCTATCAATGGGGCTAAGTGAAGGCCTTTGATACAACAGGATTGCCCATCCTTGGTAAAATTGAAGATCTAGATGGGACCCCCCCCCCTTCTCTCTCTCTCTCTCTCTCTCTCTCTCTCTCTCAAAGTATGATTTCTAGGTCATTGGTGGCTAATCATTTCCTATAAAAAGGATTTAAATATCATTTGAGAAGCAATGGTGTAGAAAAGCGGGAAAGTAACCCACTCAAATGGAAAGGAGGCCCGCATGCGGGAAGAAAGCCCACACAAACAAGAAGAGGTGAAGTACCCAGGGTTTGAACCTCTAACACTCCTTACCACTTGGGTCTTACCACTTGGGTAAGGAGCTGTTCTCGAAAAGGAACACTTATTAGACCTCTTTTCAGCACTTTGTCAGCTAGCCTCCTTTGGTATGGCCCTCCTGTGTACAAAAGCATATATATATATGACATGTTCATCTGCTAGGCCTAACCAACAGGGTTATAAGCCTATAATGTAAGGTTAATAGATATACAATAAGATCACCGCCTACATTTAATGGAAAAAGAAATCTGCTAGTTGGAATAAACCCTGTATGTGGTCTCAACTGGTTTCATAAGGTTGGATGATTTCTGATGATGTCAAAATTGGTTTCGGACACCACCGGTCGAATAATAAATGCTAAATGCAATAATTCAATAATTAAAGAGGAGAGAGAATGGATTATAGTGGTTCGATGCTAAATGCAATAATTCAATAATTAAAGAGGAGAGAGAATGTATTATAGTGGTTCGGTCAAAATGACCTACGTCCACTTCAAAAAGGCAGGGGTTGCCTGTGGTATTTTACTTCTCCAATGAGTAGGGATTACAGGCTAGGAGAATACAAGAGTAGAAAAATGGAAAGATATCAATTGCCCCTTAAGTGATGAGAGGGCTCTCCTATTTGTAGTCTTTCCCTAACAGATGGGGACGACTTTAATGCAACGTCTCCTTAGAGCTGCCCTCAAGGGACGAGGCAGGTGGAGGTAGGTGAGATCTTCTCCGCACGAATTGGTAAAAGCGGGTAAGGAGATGACTTCTTCCGAAGCGACGTGGTATCCTTGACGTGGCTAGGTTTCCTGAAGCAAGCCTCGGATTTCAACGGACTAAACAGATCACGGATTGAGTTACTTTGGCCTGACCCATCGTCCTGGAATGGGTCACTTGGGTTTGGACCGGATCACCTGGACCTGACTCACCATCACTTGTTGGGTCATTTGGGCCTGACTCATCAATTTCTTTAGCCAACCATAAGATTGAGAATGTGAAAAAAAAAAAAACAAAAAAATATCACTTGCTGTGATCTTACGGAGGGACAGAGCCAACATTTTATTTCACTCATGACTTGGATAGAAGTATAGAACAGGAGCATTGGACTCGGCTGATTTATATTACTTAAAACTTTTTCGGTGTTTAATTAAAAAAAATTGCTTACCTTTCGCGTCGTGTATCATTTAATTTCGCAATTAAGAAAACCAAAATTTGAAAATATCCTAATATCTTCTCAATTGATAAAATCGCGAAAATTAGATTTGTTACAATATATAGTTCCTGCATTCTGGAAATGGGTGTATGCCAACTTGAATATATGGAGGACCACCATTGGACTTTCCAGTTTCCACTACTTGGGTCCGGTTGTAACAGAGAGCACTTGAAATGGCCAATGCTTGTTAGTCTCTAGAAACTTACAGGTTTGAAAAACAAACGGTCTTAAGAAAAATTTGGAGAATTTTCCATTTGTACATTTTCCTTTCTTATTTTATAAACTTTTCCTCTTGTCTAAGCATGTGTAGTGTTCTTTCATTCTCATGAATCTTCTATAACAATGGAAGAATGGTAGAACCCCAGTAAAATAAGTTTGCTAGGCAGGAAGAGTGTTGGAAATGCTACAGACAGGTACTGCTGTCAAACATAATTTAAAAGAGTCGATAGTACCTGATTGTTGAAGATTGCAACTGTGATTTGTTGGCGGAAAACGAAGAGCAGCAACGGTAGCAGATCCATGGCCGAGGCACGTCTGATGACGCTCTCTTTAGGACGAATTTCGCTCCTTGAGATAAAATCCAAATGCGAAGGTTCTCAGCAGAATTGCCACCAGGATCCAATGACCTTCTTGTTTCAGGTCCGGTCGCACGGTTGGCCCGAACTGTAGACTCCTTTTCGGAATGCTCAGAGAAATAACAGAGGAGCAGAGAGAGGAAAAACTCGTTTGTTTCTGTGTATATTTACGATGACAGAGATGACCCTAATATATACAGAGATGGTATCCGTTGGGCCATTAATCCTCAACGTTAAAACCCATTAAGCCCTTTAATCTCCCACAACGTTAAAGCCATTAATCCAATTAATCTCCCTCAACGTTAAAGCCATTAATCCAATTAATCCACAACGTTAAAAACTTTTGAAACCACATTAAATCAGTGATTAAAATCGGTTTAAAAATAAATAAAATAATGGCAAAAGGTTGCCATATGTATATCAGAATATGAGGGTGATGCGATCAACCAACAAGAGGAAAATGTTTCTCATAAAATCTAGTTTCGAAAAAGTATATATTTGGCAAGGTTCTGAGATCTCGAAATTTGGGTCCAGATTCAATGTGAAAAGACTGATTGAACACGAAAGTTGTAGGGAATGATGAGATTAGTCAAACGAAACTGAAATGAGAATTTTCAGAAATCAAAGAGAATCTCTCCAAAATGACCACACAAAACAAATAGGACCCTATGGTCACTGTCTAAGTTCACTGGCTTCCAAAACCAAAGAAAATATAATAAAACTCAGAAATTCGATCAAACAACCGGTAAACCCACTGATAAAACAAATCCACGATTAAAACCACGCTAAACCAGGAAATCAGGTGGCCTGGATTTGCACCCCCGCGCAATATACGCATGCAGATTGCGCGTCGCGGATGCACGCACGATTCAATATTTTTCAGACCAGCCACCCTGGGTCAAGCCCGACTCGCGTGCGCGCACAGGGCCCATGGCAAAATGCTCCAAAAGTTCTTAAATACTAAACGAATCAAAACATATATAAAGCCTCTTCAAAAGATGAATTTTAGCAATGTGGAATGCATTGTTCCCAATAGCCTACACTACCATAGAGTAATAAAAGCACAGAAGGACAAAACACCTTTTACAAAAAAAAAAACACCTTGAGGATCTTTTGAAACACCCAAAAAACCCAACAAAGAGGAATCAACCAAATAGAGTATCTGTTATGAGGACTCTTGATACAGAAAGGAAGTTCATAAGGTTTTTGGATTGCCCCACTGTTGCTTGACTACCTCTTTTCATAGCCTTGGGTCATTTCTAAAATTAACCTCCAAAGCGGCCTAGTACTCTTTTAACTTTCTTTCAGTCTCTCTCTTCTTCCAAGCCTAGTACTCTCTCTCTCTCTCTGTCCAATCTTTTATGAGTGCTATTGACAGGCCGTAGATGTAATAGTTAGCACTTAGCATGACCCCATCATAAGATTGGGCACTTTATTCATTCTTCAATTGTCTAACTTATGGTGAATTGTGTATGTCATTCACAGGGTTCGTCCAGATGGGATGGGACGCTCTGATATTGAATTTGGGGCCGGGATTGCCAAGATTTCACACTAAAAAAGGTCATCCTAACTCTTGATTTAGGACTTCTCATTTTCTTTCTCTTTAATGATTTTATCAGGGCATTTTTTCCGCTATATATATTTAAATTAAATTGTGGATAATGATTCGGTCAGTGTCAAGTTAGGGTAAGGCATGTGTTGCAAGCTTGGATTGATCATTGGTGATGGTCCCATGGTCCTGAATAGAACTTCAATTTTATAACAGCCATTATTATTATTATTATTATTATTCGCAGCAGCAGTGGTGGTGGTTGTTGTTTTTTGAAGTTGGCCAGCACAGTCGAGGGACCACAAACGCTAGAAAAATAAATACCAGCCGCAATTATAAAGCTGATAGATTAGAGGGAGAGAGGGGGAAGGAAAAAAAAAAAAACATTGCAGCAGCAGCAGCAGTCTCATCTCCGAACCATGTAAAATCCTATTTTTTATTTATGTGATACTACATAACAACCTCTCATCATCTTCATCATTATCATTGTCATCGCCGTCATCATCTTAATGAAGCACAAAAACAAGGAGGAAAAGCAAAAAAAAGAAGCATGTCATCCCTTCATCAACTGATAAACTTCAAGGCTCTTCCTCATGAGCTGGGACAGTGTCTCATCTTCGTCGGCCATGGGTGAGATCCCCGGCATTTCTACAAATCCAGTCTCACAGGTGTCATAGTTGGTCAAGGCCGCGCTAAGCATAACATTCAATGTAGGCATATCTTGGGCATCCATGGCCTTTGTCGCCTTCGCAAGGTTATCAAGGGCATCGTCGTAGCTGTCCTCACAGACCTTAAGGCCGGCAGCCACCATTGGAGGTACGGTGGGCTTCGCCATTTTCTTCTTCACCAACTCCATTGCAGTTTGGGTCTTCTCTGTGCTCACCTTAATGAGAGACTGCAGCTCAGCTGAGGGGATGGCGCTTGCGGTGGGTGCGGAGTCAGGGGATAGGCAAACATCAGGTTGTTCTGGCCAGGTGTTGGTGTTTGCATTGGAAGGTGATTCTACAGCGGGGTTCTTCGGTTGCTCTTGGGGCTGGAAGGTTGAGGTTTGTGTGTGGACTTCATGCTTGGAGGTCGGGCCGTGGTAGTCCTGGTCGTTGGTGTTGCTGCCTTGATCACACAAGGTAGAGGTGGAAAGGAGGAGGATGAGGGTACAAGAGAGAGTGATAGGGGGGAGAAGATGAGTTTTGATCTCCATTGCCTGAAAGATTGGAATGAATTGAAGGGAGAGAGAGCTTATAGGGATGAAGGAATAGAGAGTCATAGACAGTTATAGGTTGGAAGATGGAGTGTTCGGTAGCCCATGCAAATAGGACTGGGTGAAGGAATAGTGACCGTGATTGGGTAACTGAATTCCCTCGTTTTCTGGTTGTGTGACACTGTGACCTTCTGTCTTTCCTTTGTTTCAAATGAGAATATTTGTAGTACTGGACCCAGTAAAATGACGCAGCCCTTATGTAGGGTTTAAAGTGGGTCACCTAGGACAGAACTCAAAAAATATAGGGATGGATGCAAGATCAGAACCCTTAATTTGTATGGACCCAAATAAGATCTAGGCCTAGATCAGTGTCGTTGAGATTTTTCACTCGACTTGAAGACCAAAAAAACCTGAATGCTTGTCTATGAATATTCAGGTCTGAGCTTAGGTTCAGCTCTAGGCCTTCTATTCGGTTCTGGGTCTGGCTCCCTTGGTTACCCCCCACCCCCCCCCCCCCCCCCCCCCCCCATTTTTATGCACAGGCAATACATGCCAGGGCAAAGAGGCTATATATCATGATCTTGATGGTTGAATAGTCATGGGTCGTATTTTAGATGGCAAATCTCCAAATCCATTCCAGAATAGAACGTTTTCCCAATGCATTGTATGCAATAAGACGGCTCAATGAAATTTGTTTTCCAGGCAAAGATCCTCTTCTTGCAAAGCTTATGGTGTATAATATAAATAATCTACCTACAAAGTATGAGAGGCAGTGAACAGTCAAATTCCTTCAAAAAAAAAAAAAAAACACTAACATCATACTTAAATCTATTATTTGTTGGGAACATTTTGAACCATCCCCGAGTTTTTTTGCTTAATATGAATATAGGAGACAATGAATTTGAAACGACTTGCAGACACGTCCTCGCCATTAACGCAACTGAAATGGAGTCAACTAAAGATGTGAATAACTCAAGTGCCCCTTTTCTCCCTTTGATTCTGAAGAAGAGTTCACCGAATCAACAATGTATGGTCACCATCCTATCACAGTCCATTTCTCACCTTGGATCAATCAACCATATTCACCAATTCTCATGAAAAATGATAAACCTCTTTTAAAGTAGTCTCCAACCCTTCCAAGCTCAAAATATGGCCACTATTTCACAATAAATGGCCCCCACAGGGTGTGCTCCAACTTAATTATCATCTCCAATAAAATCAGCCTGAACTTTGCCTTAATTATGGGTTGGAAGATGTAGTCAACTGAAGGTGTTAAGGTTGATGGAAGCCCTACTACAACTGGGCTAGTTAGGAAAGATGGATGTCATTGGGCAAAATGAAGTGTGTGCTTGTTTTGTAACATTGTTCAGAAAACTTAACAGCAAGGACTTGTTTCAAAGCTGCCTCCAAAAACCATTTTGAGATCATAAACTCATCGAACCATTTTCTAATATGAGGCCAAACTTTAGGGACTAATGATAGATTCCCCCTTATTTATTTGATAACTGATAGCATACTTTTTGAAACTGTAACAATAGCAATACCTCTGAGCAATCCGTACATGTGGGACCTGCCTTTCCATGTTAGTATGCAGTTGGGTCACCCTATCACACCCTGAGATGAGAGCGAGTCACATGTTTTACCCGTGCATAATCCAACCGCTATGGTTTATGATTCACAGGACTAGTCAGATAAGATAATTATATACTTATCATATGATTTCTCATTCTTCTGCTAGTGTCTCAAGCTTCTCATGATCATTCAGTACTTCAAACAAACATTTTATTCTTTTCTCCCTTTGATTTATACATGAGATTGTCTGAACAGGAAAAAACGACTAATACAACACAAACCACTTTCTGAAGGAACTTCATATAAACTTAGAAACTTTACCAAGATCATACATGCAGATTACCTGAAAACACAACACTCTGCATATGATGAGAGAACGGAAACTATTCTTCTTGATCAATGTTCTTCACAACTGTCACTGGGCAAGAACCATTGTTCACCACATAGTTACTAACACTTCCCAACAGAGCCCTGCAGAATAAAAAAAGAAACACAAACAGATTAAGGAAAAGTCTCAACACAACCTGGGTAAGAAACCAAATCCATGCTATCTGGGCTGTCAGTTCACATCACATTTGTGCTGTTCTAGCATGGTTACAGATCAAATTGGACGATACTAAGTCAACTGATTATTTGATATAACAGCATAATGAGTACCTGATAGTAGAGCAAAATAATGTAGATAATGACCATTTTTACATATCAAGGCAAGCTCACCCCCATGATTAACAGTCATCTGTGTTTTTACAAATTTCCACTTGCTGAATCAAAATGCTTTTCTACTCAAATTTAAACCATTTACTTTTCAGGTCCTCAACTTGAATGAATTGAATATTGATTTGGAATGGAAGACAACAAAAAAATACGATGTCCTGTATAATGCATTTCTGTTTTCTCGAACACCCCATGTCCCAGTGGGAAAGAGTAACACATCTATCTGCAATTGAAGTGACATCCAAATGGACTCTGCTGAAAAGCATCCTAAATATCAAATAAAAAGGATGGAGGTTTAACCTTTTGATCTTGCCAAGCCCTCGATTTCCAATGACGAGACAACTCAATGGAATTTTCTCAATTGCTTCGAGAATCTTGTCTCGGGCATCTCCCCAATAGACCTTCATTACTACCACAATCTGCAAATACAAATAAACTTTCATTTTTTTTTTTTTTTGAGTTTTGAATTTTTTGACATTAGAGGGCAAGATGAAAAGTATTACCTCTTTCTCCCTAGCAGCACAATTGAGCAAATCTAAGGTTTCAGGATCCGGTTTCACTCCATATTTCTTCACAATGCCGGGGTCCGATAACTCATTCAGGGGGATCAAGGCTGCCAAAGATTTGGAAAAATTACACATCCAACAAGTTTTATCAAAGAATGAACATGAGAAATCCTAAAAATCCATCAGAATAGTCATTCTCATAATTTTGAGGCTCTTGGGTGCATCCATCTCCCTTCCTTTCCAGGAGAGGATTGTTCAGCGCATATAATCCACAAACTTCCATCTTTTGAAATGCATTGTACAATTAAGGAAAAGCAACAACATTTTGAGCTGCTTCATCCCTACTCACTACTAATAACATTTCAAATTGTAGAATAACATGTGCTAAATACAAACTTTCTCATATTATGGATGTAGTTATTGTAGAGAACAACTTGTAAAATACTCAAAACTTTTCAAATTGAAACACCTAAAGTTCTAATATAAGCAAATGTCACAAACCAATATTAGATCAGAAAATAATCTAAAAAAAAAAACATTTGCTTTAATTTCAACATTTAGATTCAGCCTACTAAAATCACCATCACTTTACAAATTCCAATGTTTTAAATTCAGGATCACTTGAAAAGAATATAATTCAAAATAACCCTCTCCCCTTGTTCTAGCACTCGCTAAATTTTAAACCCCAATGAGGACATAAACCATCACATCTTTTACACATGATCAATCCACTGGTGAGGCCCATTCGAATTAGAGTGGAATTTGGCCCACTGCTATGACAAGGAGAGAGAGAGAGAGAGAGAGAGAGAGAGAGAGAGAGAGAGAGAGAGAGAGAGAGAGAGAGAGAGAGAGAGAGAGAGAACTCCCATGAGTGACTTCCGCAAGGTCATGTTTGGCACCCAATTCCTCAATTCCTCTCTGGTTTTCGTCAAGGATTTGGAAATTCACAATTAGCAAATTGTAAATCCCCCTGGACATGGGCGGGGGGAAATCCTTATTTTTTAGGATTTTCATGTCTGACCCTCCCTATGAACACCACCACCACCACCTTGTCCCCACTATGTTGGGGTCTGCAGTTCTCCATTCGAATCCATCTTTAGCCAAATCATTTGATAGATTACACTTCTTCCTATCTATTTTTACTACTTTCACCCCCCTTTCTATTGAGCTTCATCCTTCCCCTATGCACCCACACCAATTTTCCTCAGCTGTATGCATCACATCAATATCGAGCTAAAGTCCTTCAGCTATATAAATCTTTCAGTGAGGAATTTTCAAATTTGTTGATAAACTAAGCAATTCTCAAATCTGCAGATTCCTCATCGATTCCTCATATGCCACCAAACATGCCCCATGAGAGAATCCGGATCCTCACGGCCGTAGTTTCGAATCTTCTGTGAGCACATAGCAAATTGACTTCAATGCCCTTGCCACATATATTTAAAAGCAAGTTCTAGTAAGTCATTTCACAATAGTCAAGGGCAGTCTTAGTAATTCCAGCGCATGGATCCACCCAGGAACCCCAAAACAAAGATTCAGTATCTCACATCAGCATTAATGGTAAACAAACCCATGGCCATGTTCATCTAAAAAAAAAAAAAACCCTTATGTGGACTTGTCCAGAAATGAAATGAAATGAAGATGAAATCCAATAAGAGAAGAAGAGAAAAAAACAGGATAAAAGAAAGAAAAAAAGAAAGGCTTACGAGAACCAGTGGCCTCCCAGAGCTGCATCTCGCCCTCTTCGTAGTGCCCTGGGGACTGGACGTTGATTAGGATGAGGTGGTCCCCATCCCTGATCATATTCTCCACCGTCCATTTCAGGGCCCTCTTGCTGCAAGGCGAGAAATCAACGGCCACACCCACCCTTCTCTCTCCTTCCATCTCTCTCTCTCTCTATATATATCTCTCTGAGTTGTTTGTGTGTGTTTTTTTGCTTCCTACAATCTTTCTTCTCTTTCTTGTGGGTTGCAACTTGCAAAGAAGGGAGGATGAATTTGATAGACAGGAATCTAATAAAGTCAGAAGAAGACCAGGAATGATGATGAAAGGACTGTTGGCTGGGACCCACCACTTAGGAATTAAAACTATATCTCAACCTCTGCAAATAAATTGTAAGTTTACAAGGGAGGAATTTACCTATAAAATCCCTATAGGACCGCATACGTCCCAGCGGGACCCAGATTATTGTTCGTTACGGGAGAGACCCTCGCATGGGCTTTCGTACATTTTTTTTGTTGTTTTGCGATATGGTCGATATCGACCATATTTATTATCGATATCGACCACTATGCGATTTCATATACTCCTTCGCCCCGATTCCAATTTTCACATTTCTTCATTTGGGTTCGTCTTCGACACTGCTCTGCATTTACTTCCTTCTAGAAACCAGCATAAAACACCATCTTGATGCTGGTTGAACTCCATTAAGACAAAGGTACACACATTATCTACCACCTTAGACTGATTTATGTAGCATAAAGCACCATCACCTAGATTTTTCGCAATATTTAACTGTTGGAAACCCTAGATACTGTGGGAAATCTACTTTCTAGGCCCCAGGCAGCTGTGGTTTATGGTGTTTGATGGTTTTGTTTTGGAGTTTTCCTTCTTTTGATGCGTTTGTCACGTTTAGTAGATCAACTATAAATAATTTGTACAATTTGATAAGATGTCGTGGGTGAAACTGAATCTGGGTATACCTTATTTATTTATTTTTTTACTAATCTTACAAAGTTTTAGACTTTAAAGCTATATTGCATATAAATAATATAATTATAGTCGGTTATCTTGATGCTTTCTGAATAACATTAGAATGGGTGGAATAATGTGTGAGGGAATAACAGTGAATAGCGTGGTTTGAAAACATTGCTCCAAGCGCTAAAATAAATAGAGTATTGATCAAAATGCCTTTTCTTTCTATTTGAGAACAGCTGCTAATCCTTTTATTTGGCATGGTGTGGATTTTTATCAACGTGAATACATTTTCTCTGCTCATTATATTACAAATGCTGTTAATATAGTTCTGTATTAACTGTCAATCTGAATGTACCTAATCTTCACTGATGTCTTTATTAATTTCTTCTGATATAATGACAGCATGTCAGATAGAGAGGTGCTGTTCATCTTCCACTATGGCGGTGACTTTGAATTCGATATAAGTCGTCCTGTGTACAACGGGGGAAAGCAGAAGATGAGATATTTATCTACAGACATAACATTTGAATATCTGGTTAAAGAAGCAATTGAAGCATCTAATGGGGACTTATCATCCATCCAGAATGTAAGCATGCAATACCTACATCACAACGGACGAGCATTCTCCATGGCCAACATTGATGATGATACTGATGTTAGAAGTATGTTCAAAGCATCGGGCGACGACTCTAATGGGATATATTTATACGTCTTCAACGGTCGGAACAAGGAGCAGTGCGTACGAGGAGATAATTGGAGGTACACTTATAGATTGCATCAACATATTTTACATTTGTCAAATGAATGATTTTTCTTCCTAGTTGCTTATTTATATAATTATTCATTGTAGGTTTCAAAGTAACTCTGTCCGTCGTACTACTGTGGAAAGACCAAAGAAAGCATCAGGAACTTTCTTAAAAAAGGAAGGGTTAAAGTCAACTACTAGTGGATACGTACCTACCATTGATCTTCGTGAAGACAAAGACATGTACTTCCCTACTGTGCGGGTTGATTGCAGTCCAAATCAGACGGACGAACAAGGCGCTATTGATGATGATCTGGTATTTGGGTCAAACCGTGTTGATGATATCCATCTTAATGGTCCCCCCACCATAGGCCAAGTCCATTCGATTCCAATGTCTAAGGCTGAAAGTAAATTTGAAGGAGGCAATCCAATCAATGAGGCATTAGATTGTAATGAAAGTCCAGCTGAAGTCGCAAGAGCCAACCAAAGGAGTGAGCCTCCGGCTGTTGATCTTGAGGATAAAATGGAGCCCTGCGACATAAATACAAATGTTGGCAACAACTCGGCACGGGAAATGTGGATCGGCCGTGAATTCCAAGACCGACAAACTTTCCGGAATACTTTGTCAAAGTTCGCAATTTATAACAACTTCACTCTCAAACCCTTGAAGACCAATATGCACAAGGTAACTGCACGCTGCAGAGATCAGGAATGTCCATGGCGTATTCACGCTTCAATTGTCGAATCAGGCCCACAATTTAAAGTAAGGACTTACAATCCTAAACATAAATGCTCAAGGCCAATGATGGGCATGGCACATCGACAAGCATCTTCGGCACTTATTACAGAGTTCATCATGGATAGGGTCAGACAGAATGTAAATTTGAAACCCAAGGAGATCATGAATGACTATCAGATGGAGTTTGGGGTGACAATTAGCTACAGGAAGGCTTATATAGCAAGGCAGATGGCACTGAATATGGTTCGTGGATCGTATGAAGACTCCTTCCAGCAGTTACCTCTGTATTGTAAAGAACTTCATATGAGCAACCCTGGCACTGTAACAAACATAGACACCACAACAGAAGACCGTTTCAGAAGATTCTTTTGTGCCTTCGGACCTTGTTTAAGGTCTTTCACGTCTTCGTTGAGACCGTTGATTGCTGTCGACGGTTCACATCTTCGTGGAAAGTATCCGGGTGTCTTGCTTGTTGCAGTAACACATGATGCCAATCAGAAGTTGCTTCCAATCGCTTTCGGATTTGCGGAATCTGAACGTCGTGACAGCTGGGAGTGGTTCCTAGCTAATTTGAACTTAGCACTGGGTGAGCCTGCCAACTTGACTATTGTCTCAGACCGTCAGAAGGGACTCATTCCAGCATTGAAGAGTACTATGCCATCTGCAATTCATTGTTTCTGTTGTCGTCACATTGCTGAAAACATCAAGGCTGCTTTCAGCGATGGCGCAATAGTAATGAAATTCTGGCGGGCAGCAAAGACATATAGGCCTTACGAGTACGAGGCTTACATGACGGACATACGTGCAGTAAGCGAAGAGGCGTTTAACTATATTGCGGCAATTGGGCGGCAACGTTGGGCGAATGCATATGTAGAAGGTCGTCGGTATGAGATGCTTACTAGCAACGCGGCAGAGTGCACTAACAGTCTCTTAAAAGACACAAGAGTCCTGCCTATCACAACTCAGGTTGAGGAAATACGCGCCAAATTAATGGAGTTCTATCAGAAACGACATTTGATATCTGAAGGCATAACATCTCGTCTAACTCCGTACGCGGAGAAGCTTCTGAGCCAAGAAATGGAGGATGCTCGTCGAGTGCACGTTCGAGTAGCCGGTCTCGTTGAATTTCAGGTTCAATCTGCGGAGTATGTTGATGTTGTTGACCTCGAACGAAGAACCTGCACATGTCGGAAATGGCAGCTATTGGGCATCCCGTGTAGTCACGCATTGGCTTCAATGAAGGTCAGAAATTATGATCCATACGCATTTGTCGAGCATTGGTATCTGTCAAGCACTTACCGTACATCATATAGTGAAGTCATTCATGCTACTCGTGACCTCAAACAATGGGAGCACACATGTGACGGCAGGGTTCTTCCACCGAGAGCCACTAAACAGCCCGGACGACCAAAGAAGTTGCGGATCCGTGCCGAAGATCGTGGTCGACAGAGAAGGGTTGTAACGTGTTCAAATTGCAAAGGGAGGGGGCATAACCGTGGAGGGTGTCGCAATCCTCCGATAACCGGCTAGTGGACGTAAATGGAAGTCCTTCCGTGGTGTTTTTTGGGTCGACTAACTTGATGCTAATAGGACTGTGTGACCTTTTTGATTTATTAAGTACCTGCATATAGGTCAGCTGTAATTAAAGTCAGTTCAAAGTAAGACCAACTGTATATAAATTTTTTGGGGATATGGTGCATAAGCAGATCTGACTAAGAACGGTCGATGTCGTTTGTTGATGCACATAGTCCTATTGTTAGTGGAAATCTGTGTAAATCTCATTTGTAATGGTCGTCCTGTGTAGTGATTAAAAGTCCAGAAATATAGTAAAGTTCTTTAATCTCGAATGAGTTGAATGATTGTAATACTGTAATGGTCAATGAGTACCCATAAATTTGTGAATGAATATACAGTGAAACAAGAAAGAAAACCCATAGATACCTTCATTAATTTGTGAATGAACAAGTTAATAAACCCTCAAACATAAAAGGAAGTCATATACTTTCATGTGTAGGAGTCAAGAGCCTAGTATGAATAACAAAAAAATTTTGAGCTGAAACATGTTATGTTACAGTTAAGTTGTCAATACCGACAAGAAAACTGGTCGACACTGACAACGCCTGTAAATGTATGTTACAGTTATGTTGTCGATACCGACAAGAAAACTGGTCGACACTGACAAGCCCTGTAAATGTAAGTTGCAGTTAAGTTGTCGATATCGACAATAAAACTGGTCGACACTGACAACGCCTGTAAATGAATGTTACAGTTAAGTTGTCGGTATCGACAACATAACTGTAACATACATTTACAGGCATTGTCAGTGTCGACCAGTTTTCTTGTCGGTATCGACAACTTAACTGCAACTTACATTTACAGGCGTTGTCAGTGTCGACCAGTTTTCTTGTCGGTATCGACAACATAACTGTAACATACATTTACAGGCGTTGTCAGTGTCGACCAGTTTTCTTGTCGGTATCGACAACTTAACTGCAACTTACATTTACAGGGCTTTTCAGTGTCGACCAGTTTTCTTGTCGGTATCGACAATAATATGAAGGCAAAAAAAAAAAAATTTTTCACTGTCTGTAACAATTCTCCGTTTGGAGATACAAAACATGTCAATGTAACCTGTCCATAACATTAAACACTTTACAACCAAAATAAACAATAACCATTCACCATAAAATAATCCATTCTACATCAATGAAACAAGACAGAAGATCAGGTTTACACTATCTTCAAAGTATGTACATTTCAAAATTTGAAGAGATGGGAGATATGTCTGCCTATCAATCAGGATGATCAGACGGCAATTCAGTCAGGCCCAACCTGTTGGCATTCAATTGCCAACTCCTTTTAAAGATCTCTACCACGATTTTGCTCCGAAAGTATGGGATATGAGATTGGCTGAATTTCAATGGCAATCGGTGCACAGAGTGAGCTGCAAAGGCCATTGCGAATACTCCACAATCATTGGAGTTTTCCTGATGAGGTATGTCTGTCCTCTCGAGCCATGACCACATAAATGGGTCATTCCAACCGAAGTGACTGTACCATGCATTCAACCATCCCATCTGGCAAATTTAAATCAAGTAATGGTAATTCAAACAATTTTATTCATGAATGAAAATACGAAAGAAACACAAGTGTGCAATGGAGACGAATGACTTACAAATTTCTCAGCATGCTTCATTGATCGACGATCTTTATCAATGCTGTTGAAGAACTCCCATCTCTTCTCATCAACGTACCCTACCAGTAGGGTGAAATGAGACCTGTGGTAGACGATGAAAACCAACGTGCGTGATTCCTTCGCATCCCACACTCTGTGCCCTTGCTTCCCGAATACGGCTTCCACTGCGGATTCACTTCCATCGCCCCACCAACTCTGCATGCAATATGTACAAGTTATAACTTCCAGATAAATTACAGTTTCTACAACACTACTTACAAAGAGCATGGGGGTCATCATGTTACTTACAGAAACACTAGGGTCGGCAATATAACAACTGTCACACTCGTCCCTCAGAATCTCGAAGTAATAATATATGATGTTCGTGTCCATCCATGTTCCTTCGTCAAGGATCCTCTTCAAGTCATCCGCCTTTACCAATGTACAAATCTGCTCTAGCTCGTCCTTCCTACAATAAAGCATATGTTGATCAGACAAAACAGCAATCTTATAGTGATTTTGTACCGAATGTACATAACAATTCATACTTGGCCACATAATATTTCTTAAACCCGTTGAGAAAGAATTTGTCACATTCTGACAACACATAGTCATCCTGAACAAGTGAATGAGCATAGTCATCAAATTTCACTGGTATCTTGCGCATTCGTGGTAATCGTTTTATCCTCCACACTAATGAAACTAGTGTTGCCATAGGGGCTGGAACCATAGCAGTGGATGAACTAGAGACCGGCAATGGCGAGGTGAACAACATCCTGCTTACTGGTGGGGTACAAATAAGCTGACGTCCTGGTGGGATACTACATCCTTGTCCAAGTTCAGGATGAGGTGGGGCATTAGATTCAGGATCAGGTGGGGCATTAGATTCAGGATCAGGTGGGGCATTAGATCCTTCAACTGATACTTGGGCCAAATCTTTAACACTTTCATGAACTTCAAAAGGTGACAACGGAGTTCTAATGGATCCAGCTGTGTTCATTAATGGAGTTTCTCTAATATGCGCCGTGCCCTTTCTTGATGTTTTCTTTTTCTTCACATAATTCTTCACAGCAGGCCTCTTCTTGTGTGTGAAAGTGATAGTAAGTGGTTTCTTCTCCATATCTTCGTCGGATTGTGAGCTGCTACAACCATCAAATGAGAAATCGACCCAATCTGTCCCAAATCCTGACTTAAATTTGTCCAATTTCTTCCCAATTGACTTGAACATCTTCTCCAGACGACTATCACCGTGCGATGCCCGTTTGATCGATCGCTCTATCCGTTCCACCAAATCTAGAGCCTGACATAAATTTTAGAAACGGCACCTATTAGAATTTGTATAGAGAAAATGGAATTAACATCGAATTTTAAGAAACACAAAACTTCAATTAATGAGTAAAACAGGTTTTAGTAGTACATGTTTCTGTGGGATGGTGGGTTCAGGCTGTTTTCCAGATCCCTCCACATGTATAGCTTCTTGCTCAGCCACATCTGGTTGCTCCGGATCCTCCCCCCTTCCAACATACATGATTGTGTTCCCAATGTACCACTCCATATACTCAGCTGGATGTGCGGCTGCATTACAAGGCTCACCACGTAGGCCAAGTTGATCTTTTGCTGCCCACAACCCTTTAATCTCCTCGCTCAATGTATTGTTGTAATCAACAACAGTAAAGTACGTCCTTTCGGGTCTCGGAAATGGCATTGTGAATGGTGGTGGGACAACTTGTTTGAAACCAAACTGTTTCATAACCCGCCATGTATTGTGACGCTCGACGATCCAGTAGAAAACAAGGACGGTAGACGAACTGATGAGAGTTCGGTCAGCTTTTGAGAGCTTCGAGTAAAACTTCTTGTTGTATCCTTCATAAGGTTGCCAAATGAACTGCAGTCGAGGACAGGAAACAAAGATTGAAACTTTGAATTAGCTATGGACATAACATTTTAAAAAGGGGTGTCAAAAATCCACGTGTGTCTATAAATACCCCATCAGGTTGTAGATTGTTTAACTGCAATCGGACTTCCTTCACTTTAGAGAAAGGTGGGGTAGCAGGCAGCCTCCTTATCCACGTTTTAAAAAGTGGGAACTGAATGTCCCCCTTCCAACTGTCTTTGGGTTTAGGACACTTTCCAATAGACATCCTAGTGTAAGCCCATAGCTGCAACATATCATACAAGGGATCAGGTTAGTTACAATAAACAGAACCAGCAATATTAGAGTAGTAATTAAAGCTCTCACCTGTAATAGCTGTAGAGGCCCAGTTGGTGTCCTCAATTGGTGACCCTCTATTTCAGACTTTTGAGCATCCTTATCACCTCCATCAATCTTTTTCTCCGCATTCCATAGGGAGGCATTGGTCAACATCCTATAAAGATTGGCAAGACAGGCTGGCCCCCATGCATAAGGTCTAAACTCTTTGAAAAGTTCAAGTAGGTATGCCGGTCCACGGGCACCCGATGTCTGCGTGACAATTTGACCGGATACCAAGAAGAATAGATAAGCCCGTGTGGCACGGATCTCAAAATCTTTGTAGTCCTTATCATCCTTCTTCTTCACCAACTCTGTTGCCTTGAAGTTGTCCTCAAGCCACTTAAATTTCAAAGTTATGCCCGTGTAGTCAAGCTTCTTCCGTGGGGTAAGCCCAAGAACATCCTCACAAACTTTGACTACAAACTTCCCAGGAAAAGTACGTCCAACAACCAAAGGGCCATCTATTGGAAGTCCGTATATGTAAGCAACGTCTTCTAACGTGACAGTTGCTTCACCCGATGGAAAGTGGAATGAGTTTGTCTCCGGGCGCCAACGCTCAACTAGAGCAGTGATAAGTGCATGATCGATCTGAATGCGATCTATTTCTGCCAGATGGTGAAGGCCAGTCCTTCTCACATATTCTTTTTGTTGCTTTGTAAGAGTCCATACTTGCTTGTCAGGATTTGTTGGTATGCACCTCAACCTCCCGAATTCCTATTGTTTACACAAAATAACAAACTTTAGTGAATGATTAATGGAATGAATTAGTGAATGATTTAGTTAGGGGAATATACGTCTCCACGGCGGATTCCTTCGGATACATGCCAGCGTTGGTTGTATAGGAGAATATTTGGAACTTTCGGAGACTCAGGTGCATGTTCTTCATTCGTCTGCACATTTAAAGCAATAATTATCCATTAGTAATAAATATGACATTAAATAAAGGTCTTTCTTGTTTATCAAACTGTTATAACAAAACATGCTTGCTGACCAAAGAAAAAGAAGTAATTGAGTTACCACTTTAACCATCAAGTAATTGGAAGTCCACATTAGCTATTTAAGAAAAAGTTACTCAACTAATCATTGAATGTCAGTAATACATAATACTATATGTTCTCTCAACTCAATAATCTAATTCTCCTCCTTCCTGGTTTTGCCTTTCATATAGGAACTCTTTCCCATTGATGGGTTTCTGACTTATTAATGAAACATGTTCATTTAAATCGCTTGATTTTGAACTTGCGGTTCTCTGATGATGCAGTTCTCTTCTGATGTTGTTACAGACAATAGCTGAATTCCCCTATACTGTATACTTGGCAAAGGCTCTTCAAAGTAAGGAATAGCAAGGGTTTATAAAAAACAAAGCAACAAAACCATCCATTGATTGAAAAGTTGAGAAATTCACAACATATTGAAATAATCAAAATGGCATCAAACAAGAATATAACTATATTTACATACTGTCAGCAACAATATAGAACTCTATCAATTTCCAAAGGTGCCCGATCAACGAGAGTGAAAGAAACCCAAAACCATCAAATCAATATATCTTCCATCAACAAAAAAAGTGGATTCCTGGAGCACCATTTCTACTCAAACCCCATCACAAAAGTCAAGAACATGCGCATATCTTCTACACGGTCAAAAAAAAAAAAAAATGCAGTAGATGTGCAAGGACACGTTTGGATGTGTGTGGAGGAGAAGAACAACTCAGACAATAAGCCAGGCACATCAAAACGAACATAATAAAAACAATGGTTTGCTTTCGGAATCTAGGGCACAAAAAAAAAAGATGAATAGAATACAGTTTGGATATCTTTGGAGGAGAAGAAAAACTAAGACCACATTCCAGAGCAGAGCATTCAAACGAACACACTCAAATGCAAGGTTACCAGTCAAATTCTAGGTCACAAATTAGAAAAAAAAGGAAGAAGAAAAAGTAATGAACGCACCTCCATTTCAGTTTCGAAAAATGGCGCCAAGCAATACCAGGGACCACTTCGAATGGGGGCCTCGACAGCGTGGAGAAGAAAGGGAGAGGAGGGGACCACTGGGAGGGGAAGGAGAAACCGCGTGGAGGAGATGACGAAACGGGAAAAAGGTGGGGGATAAAAGTGGTCGATAGGAATGGGGAAAAATAAGTGGTCGAAAGGGTTTTGAGAAGTGGTCGATATCGACCATACCTAAAAAAGAAAAAAAAAAAACCAAAAGGCACCCGGAGAGCCTTACTCGTGTATACTTAAAATACGGTACTAATGAGGTGGTATAGTGTACTATTGGGCTCTACTGGGTAAATTCCTCTTTATAAGGTAGATATTTAGCTGTCTCATTCTGACTTGGAAAATCATTGATTGGAAACGTGGGACCTCCAGGATTTTGATGCCTACAGACATTTTCCTAAAAAAAAATGCAGTCAAACATATATGCGAAAGAGTAAACCAAAAGAAAACTAGAAAAGATACAAAATCACGAAGTAACATACCTCGTGAAAGAAGATAAAATAATACAAAGAAGCAATAGCAAGGCCTGTCTGAGTGTCTCTCGCTAAAATTTAAGAAATTCCTGAATTCTCCGTTAGTCAAGGTGGAAGTCTTCGATTTTTTTTTTGAGCATTTAGAAATTCCATTAAAATTAAAAATTTTGAATTTTAAAAAGATATTTGAGGCATTTAATGTGGTTAAAAATAAAAAATGTTTGTGAATAAACATGACACTTCTAAAAGATGGAACGAGATATTACATAATATTAAAAAATCTCCAACATGATGAATTCAGATAAGAAATTTTAGTAAAAAAATAAGTCCTAAAAAAATAAATTACTAATAAAAAGACCATCTTTATCCACGCCTTATTCGGCGATCCATGCTCTAAGTTTGATGAGGGGTGACAGAATTAGCTTGGCTTACTAGATGAGAGTTTCGGTGTCTAGACATAGGAAGATGAAAATTTTCCCTTTTGTTATTCTAGACTTCTATTTTACATGAGTATTAATATACATGTATATAGTGACTTGTGATTGGAATTTGATCTGGTATAGGTCAACGACTACTTACACAATAAACTTGACCTCAACATGGACCGTTAACAACTTTAGGCCCTTTTAACAGCCATTGGGAGAATGTCTAAAGACCCCAGCTATATGCTCTTTTTCCTATTGAGAAAATGGCCCCTCATCTGATGGGACTCATGAGGAAAGACCTAATGGCTGAACATTAATTATGAAGGGATAACTTTCTATCCGTGACGTTCTCCAACGAATTTGCATGTCTTCCAAATTCCAATCACTCAATATTCTTGGGTAAATTCTTTTTAGAGGATTTTACGGAAAAAATCTTAAAATTTGGTCATTTTTCTTCCTAAAAAATTGTGCAGCAAATCAGGTCTTCCCGCTATTTTTTTAATATTTTTTAATACATTTTCTGAGCAACGATAACGTCACATAGAAAATTTTGGAAGGACGCTAGCGTCGTTCCTTACCATGGTTCAAAATCTCGGCCGATACCGGTACATATCGGCCGATACGTACCGGTATCGGCCGACACCGAACCGATATCTCGCTGAGATATCGGTATCGGCGATACGAGATTATATATCGCCAAAATATCGCGAGATATCGGCCGATATTTTCAAAATATCGGCCGATCTCCTTTTTTTTTTTTTTTTTTTTTTTTTTTCGGGGCCGCTGCCCCCGATCCCCCGTCGGGGGCGCTGCCCCCTGGACCCCCGCGAGCTGACCGGTCAGCTCGACCCCCGCCGGGGGATACCCCCGGACCCCCTCTGCGAAGCGCATGTTTTAGATAAGTGGCAATCTAAATTCAAGAAGACAAAATGATCTACTTGACCATGATAGCTAGGACTCTTTTGATTGTCTTTCTTTTTTTTTGTGCTTGGATGTCAATTATTATCATAAACTACTAGATATGATATTAAACATATTTAATTATGTTTGGAATGATATAGTAGTAAAGATTGTGTAATATGCTAATTCATGAACGAAAAGGCTTTATATTGAGTTAGATTCGATGTTACTCACTTATTTTTCCCTAGATCTAGTATTTTAAAGTGTAGATCTAAATTTTTTTATTTCCAAAATTTGGGGCTTTTCTTGAAATCAATTACATTTTTTCACATTAGTGTTCAAATACATTGATAATGTGTTAGTTTAAAATAGATCTATACTTTTGGAACAAAAAAGTATGAGTTTTTGCCAAAAATTGTGGTTGCATTATGTCAGATTTATGATATTTCATCCTATTGATCATGAGCATCAATAATGGTTGCATTATATAAAATACTGGAGAATAAAGCGAACAGCGATACAGACAGGACTCATAACTTAAGGTGACCGAGATTTTGATTTATTGTTGTTACTAATGGAAAAAAATATTGTTTTCCAACATTTTCTAATATTCTGGATTTTTTGAATATTTTTGCGGATTTTTTGGATTAAAAAAAAATTCACACCGCGATGACCGCGACGGACCGATATCCGCGACGTATCGATTTTTCGGCCCGGCCGATACCGCGACCGATACCGAGATTTTAAACCATGTTCCTTACGTATCGGTATTTATGGAAAAAAGCTACGAATACAAGTTTTTCGCCGCTCATATTGGTGGAAAAGCTGCGAATACAAGTTTTCCGGCGTTCATATTGGTGGAAAAGCTGCGAATACAAGTTTTTCCCTGTTCATAAGGTCGAAAAAGCTGCGTCCAGATTTACCCACCCGAGCAACATTTCTCTCTTTTTCTCATGAATGAGTGTATGGGTTGAGGGTGCTCTACATGATAATAATATACTAGTATAAGATTATTATTGGAATCATTTTTCCATGTTATGTTTGCCATTTTTTCTTTCCCCGTCTCTTTAACTTTTCAAGATAAATCTTGAGAATATGAAAAAAGAAATAGTATGTCGGTCAATAGTAATCACATGTGATATTGTTTTCCTTAAGATGATTGGGAGAAAATGGAGTGGGAGAGATAGAGAAATATGTGGGAGAAGTGGAATAAATAAGAGGAAGAAGAGTGCTTTGTGAAAACCGCGTAGAGCGACGCTAGCGTTGCTCGCCTCAGCATTAAAAAAAAAAAAAAAAAAAACCGGAAGAGGTCCTGACGGACCCTGTTTGTGTTAAGCAATATTCGGGACCCTTCGTGAGGAATTACCAAATTTCAGGACTTTTCCCATAAAATCCTCTTCTTTTTAAAATCAAAAGGTCTAAATAAATAAATAAAAAACTATTGTTTAACTAGGAAATAGTACCATTGAAAGAAAATGGTAGAGTTCTCTTTTAGTAATTGAGATTAGAATATTGATCTTTTGAAAAAAGAAAAAAACTTGTAAATAATCAGCATGACCCTTATAATTTCCAAGAAACTAATCTCTTCCCAAATGAATATCTTTCTTTCTGAAAAATAAATAAATAAATAAGAGTGGAACGATTATTGGAATTTATTTATTTTATACTTGTCAATGGAAGTGCTTTCAATTATCATTCTATATGCAGGGAATTCTCAGCACCAAATTAGTTGCATTATTTGAAGATTACATTGGCATGACAAAATCAGATTGCAAAAGGTTTTGGGTGATTTGTTTGCATGAAATTGAATAATTAGGAACTTAGATTAAAATGAGCCCCATCAAAGGATTGCTACAATGGTGAAGGATGAAGTATACAAAGTGCAGATGTAGATAGGATCCGGCTTTCCTAGAGTTTGATTTACTAGGTGATATTTGGACATTCTTCACTACTTGGAAATGCATAAAGAAAGTTAAAAGCCAATGAAGCCAATGAAATTATAAAGTGAAAATAAAGGAAAGTAGAATTTTCCCAATTACATTGAAAATAAGGTTGATGGGTCGATTATAGGGAAACTGGGGGCAGTGGCACCTTGCTCAGTGAGAAAGGTGAGAACTTACAGTGATGGTCTCCATACCCTATTGGATGAGAGTACAAATGGCAGCTGAAAATATGGGCTATTAAGAAAGGTTTGAGACTTTTTTCAATTTTTTTTTAGAGTAAAACAGGCTTTGCATTAAAATCTAAGCTGGACAGATACAAAGCTATGCAATCACCCAGGGAAGCTAAACCACAACCAATAAGGCGACCAGCTCCCTCAAAGGGCGGGCAGCTACCAAGGGCTACCTCAAGGATACACTTAAGGGTACGTTTGTGTACACACGCCTTTTGCGGAAAGAGAAAATTGCCATGTCAGCAAATTTCATAGAAATGGAAATCTTGGATTGCCACGTCAGCAAATTTCATAGAAATGGAAACCTTGGAAAATGATTTCCATAAAATTTAGAAATTTATGTTTGGTGTAAAAAAAATTTCCTCGTTGAATTGATGCTAATGTTGTTTGGTGCGGCTGTGGATTCCTTATAAAAAATAAAAATTTCTTATTTGGTGAAATAATTTTTTGAAGAAAAATAATATAACATGTATATTATTTATTCAACATTAAATAATAATTTATTTAAAAAAAATAAAAAATGAAAGAACTGTAGAGTTTTGGGTTGAAATGGACAAGAGTGAGGAAAAGTGAGAGAAGTTTTCCGAGGAAATCTATTTCCCATACCCCCCATAGGAAACCCATTTCCACAATTATCAAGGAAAATGCTGAAGAGGCAGAAAGCATTTCTGCGGAATTGTTCCTCACCAAACGCCTGAAAAATGGATTTTCAGTGGAAAACCATCTACTTTTTTGCAGAAAAATGCTACACAAACATACTCTAAAACAAAACAATCCCCCAAGCTGGGTTAGCTGGTTTGGGAGTTTTTAGAACTTCCACAAGAGGAAATGGGTTCTTCAATGCTAAAAGACAATTGCAAATTAAAAAGCAAATAGTCCACAGAAGTGAACATGATTGAGAGTTTTTTTGTTGCAATAAAATACATAGGAATTTAATACATAGAAATTCATTGTAATTGAGCTCTGTTGAGTTCATGAATTTGCACATTTACCCATCATTGTAGGATAAATTAGGGGTTTGATTAGGTGAATTGCATCATTATTCATCTAATTCCATCATTTCATGCATTTTCACTTAGAAACTTGAATTTTCATACTTTTCATATATTTTCTGCATTAATTTAGAATGTTTTGCAAATTTTCTTCGAAGAGTCTCAGTTGGAGTAGGACTCTGTCCGGATGGGTCCCGCGTCAATATGGGCTCTTCAATATTTGATGTGTTGAATTAAAATGTGCAGAAAACGAGAATTGCAGGCCTCTGTCATGGAACCCACTTTCAAGCACATATAGTCACCATGGGCCCTGCATTGCTGAATTGAAGTTTGAAAAGAAGAACTCACCACATGGACCCCACACACAAGCCATGTGAATATCACTCAAAGGAGGGGTCCACTCATCATGTCAGTTGAAGAGTCCTAACTACAATAGAAGACTTCTCATAGGGCCCACTATTCAAGCAGATGAAATGTTCTACATGGCAGGGTCCGCAGTAGTTGCAGATTTGAAATTATTAATGGATAATTCAAATAGTACAATTATGATTGGAATAAAAGAAGAAGAGTTTGAATCATCCACATTTGATCTCCTTTGGAAAATAAGAGTTGTGGAGAGAGAATCCTTGGCAAATCAAATTTCAAAAGTTAATCTCGTTTTTCTCAGGATAACTCATCTTCAAATGGCCATAACTTTCAATCCAACCGTCGGATCGATGAAATTTACCTACCGTTGGAAAGCTTATTCAGAGTAGATATTCGTGGAGCCCAAGAATATGCAAATCGGAGCTAAATTGACAAAGTTACGGGCCTGGAGATCTTCATGTTCATTTTTAGACGGGATTGCAATTAAATCCACACCGTTGATAATCAATTGCTGCACATCCCTTGTGGGACCCCATCTGAAGATTAGTCAAGCTATCCAGAAGCTTCCACCTCATTCAAATTTAAAAGAGATAAGAGATATACCTTATCTATGAAGATAAATCAAATTTGCAGAGAAAGTGTCCAGATTCAATGTATCTGTAAGATAACCGGGGTTATAAGAGGAACCAAAAGGAAGCATACGAGACACTCCCTCCCTTGGACGTCCACCACTATTCTCTCTCATTTTTTTTCTTTTCCTAATTAATAGAATTTAAGAATTATTTTTGGGTATTTTGAAGCCCTGTTTCAGAAATTAGGATTTTTTAGAAGAGAGATTTCTGAGAGACCATTGTACAAGGAGATGCTATTAATGAAATTACTTATGGAGTTCTTTTCAATGGCTGGTTAGATTTCTGGATTGGAGCACACAGATGAAGCTAAGTAGATCTTTAATTTAATCTATGTGATTTTTCTATTTACTTTCTTGTCTCTTTTAAATGCATGCTCTATTAGAATAATAGATCTGTCTTCATGCCTTAGGCAGCCTCTATTTTGATTTCTAATGAAAATAGTTTGATGATTTATACTTATTTTGATAGATTATGCTTAGGGTTGAGATCATTTTTTATAGTTTATGCTTAATTTGATGAGTCATGCTTATGATTTTTCATTCTTTTATGAGGTGAAGGAGGTCTTGGGTTGTAATCTTATTCTTTTTATTAAAATCTGGTTTTCGCAAAAGACAAATCTTCCGGATCCGAAACATTGATTTGTTTCTGATCTGAGTTATTTTGAGACAAATAGTAGAATAATTGCATGATGGATTAATTATCTTACTTAGTGGATTCTGGATGCTCCGATCTATTTTTTTATATATATTTGATTAGTTTGTTTCTGAATTCTTCTAGATTTTCTTAGATCTCAATTATTCATTAATCTTTGTCATGTGAATTAAATCAATCCATTAAAATTACTGCAAGTGCACAGTTATCTTGTTGAGATAGTGGCAATTATAGGTCGATCCCACAGGGAGCACTACTGAGTTAAAATTTAAATCTGATTTTTTTTAATCAAAGATTAATGAATAATTGAGATCTAAGAAAATCTAGAAGAATTCAGAAACAAACTAATCAAATATATATAAAAAAATAGATCGGAGCATCCAGAATCCACTAAGTAAGATAATTAATCCATCATGCAATTATTCTACTATTTGTCTCAAAATAACTCAGATCAGAAACAAATCAATGTTTCGGATCCGGAAGATTTGTCTTTTGCGAAAACCAGATTTTAATAAAAAGAATAAGATTACAACCCAAGACCTCCTTCACCTCATAAAAGAATGAAAAATCATAAGCATGACTCATCAAATTAAGCATAAACTATAAAAGGATCTCAACCCTAAGCATAATCTATCAAAATAAGTATAAATCATCAAACTATTTTCATTAGAAATCAAAATAGAGGCTGCCTAAGGCATGAAGACAGATCTATTATTCTAATAGAGCATGCATTTAAAAGAGACAAGAAAGTAAATAGAAAAATCACATAGATTAAATTAAAGATCTACTTAGCTTCATCTGTGTGCTCCAATCCAGAAATCTAACCAGCCATTGAAAAGAACTCCATAAGTAATTTCATTAATAGCATCTCCTTGTACAATGGTCTCTCAGAAATCTCTCTTCTAAAAATCCTAATTTCTGAAACAGGGCTTCAGAATACCCAAAAATAATTCTTAAATTCTATTAATTAGGAAAAGAAAAAAAATGAGAGAGAATAGTGGTGGACGTCCAAAGGAGGGAGTGTCTCGTATGCTTCCTTTTGGTTCCTCTTATAACCCCGGTTATCTTACAGATACATTGAATCTGGACACTTTCTCTGCAAATTTGATTTATCTTCATAGATAAGGTATATCTCTTATCTCTTTTAAATTTGAATGAGGTGGAAGCTTCTAGATAGCTTGACTAATCTTCAGATGGGGTCCCACAAGGGATGTGCAGCAATTGATTATCAACGGTGTGGATTTAATTGCAATCCCACCTAAAAATAGAACATGAAAATATCTGGGCCCATAACTTTGTCAATTTAGCTCCGATTTGCACATTCTTGGCTCCACGAATATCTATTCTGAATAAGTTTTCCAACTATAGGTAAATTTCATCGATCCGACGGTATGATTGAAAGTTATGGCCATTTGAAGATGAGTTATCCTGAGAAAAACGAGATTAACTTTTGAAATTTGATTTGCCAAGGATTCTTTCTCTCCACAACTCTTATTTTCCAAAGGAGATCAAATGTGGATGATTCAAACTCTTCTTCTTTTATTCCAATCATAATTGTACTATTTGAATTATCCATTAATAATTTCAAATATGCAACTACTGCGGACCCTGCCATGTAGGACATTTCATCTGCTTGAATAGTGGGTCCTATGAGAAGTCTTCTATTGTAGTTAGGACTCTTCAACTGACATGATGAGTGGACCCTTCCTTTGAGTGATATTCACATGGCTTGTGTGTGGGGTCCATGTGGTGAGTTCTTCTTTTCAAACTTCAATTCAGCAATGTAGGGCCCATGGTGACTATATGTGCTTGAAAGTGGGTTCCATGACAGAGGCCTGCAATTCTCGTTTTCTGCACATTTTAATTCAACACATCAAATATTGAAGAGCCCATATTGACGCGGGACCCATCCGGACAGAGTCCTACTCCAACTGAGACTCTTCGAAGAAAATTTGTAAAACATTCTAAATTAATGCAGAAAATATATGAAAAGTATGAAAATTCAAGTTTCTAGGTGAAAATGCATGAAATGATGGAATTAGATGAATAATGATGTAATTCACCTAATCAAACCCCTAATTTATCCTACAATGATGGGTAAATGTGCAAATTCATGAACTCAACACACTCCCCAACCAGCATTTTGCTAGTCCCTTAGCAAAAGTTGCGAGCAAAAGTTTTGAAGTTCTTTGACCTAATCTAAGAAAGAAAAATAAATATGGAAACAAAACCACTTTCGCTGGTATTCTCGGTTGCATTTAGCGTATGCAACAAGCCCTTAAACCCCTAGGTTCCCCCTAGTGGACGAGTTGTGCCTCGTGAGGGTTTGCAGTTAATTTACCCACAAAATTCTTTTCTTTTATCTTTTTTTTTTTGAAAATGTGTTTAAAACCTAACATAATCCAGGGAAACTTCTTTCAAGAGAAAATTTATAGATACCGACTATTCTTGGTTCTCAGAATTTTCAAAAGCAAATCTTAAATTCGGTTCACCAATCCCATCTTTTGGTCAGAAATTTTCGAAGTCATGCTTAATTGATTGTGCATGGTGAAAAGTATGTATACGTAATAAGCATCAAATGATGCACCAAGAATTTCCATGAAAATAATAATATATATATATTTTTCAAAACCTGGGCCGCCTAAACTTAGCAAAAAAAAACAGTCTTCCTTTCAAGGTGATAATGACGGCTTTCGCACTACTGTTTTTTTCTAAGGGTGCAAAATTTTTTTTTTCTTCTCTTTTTTTTTTTTTTTTTTTTTTTCACACGCATGTGACTGTGCAATGCCTAAGTCCCTTAAGCTTTCTAATTAACCCATGTAACGAGCATTTGGCCAATGTCTCCCAAACCAGATGGCTTTAGGGCACTAGGTATGTAAATACCCCTAAGGGTCTGTTTGTTAATTTAAATAATGTAGTGAAGGTGATGTAGATGTCACATCATTGCTTTTTATAGGTGGAAGAAGGTATATTGGAAGTAGAGTTGACTTTTTGAAAAAGGTGTTTGGATTTTGATGTTAAAGTGATTATTATACATTACATTGCACTGTTTGGATTTTGGAGCCTCAAATTATTAAAATAAACTTAACTTTAATTGCTAATACAACATGTACGAAGGTTCTTTCAAAACACAAGATCCAGAAATTTCAACACTATTTAAATATTCCAACACAAATGTTAGGTTCCTCATTATAACAACAAGACGTAATTTCCATTGCTCCCACTCTTCATGTAAATCAGGTTCTGGAATTAATAATTACTGTTGTTAATGAGATCTAGCTAAGACCAAATATGGGTCTTCCATCGATGGGTCCAACCTGAGTATGCTCCTGAGTTAGGACTGTTAAGATCTTCATTTTGTTCATGCATGTATCATACCACATCAAGTCCAACCTGAGTATGCTCCTGAGTTAGGATTGTTAATCTTCCTCAAGTTGCCCTGTGATTTTTTGGTTTTTTGAAGATGAGGTATTCTACCCCTTAGTCTGCAATAATTTTAACCTCTTTTTGTCACAGTAGTCCTATGCATTCAGCTAAATTAACACGCACTTACCTGTTTTTGGGCTAATTTGGTATCAAAATGTGGTCTAACTTCCCCAAAATGATGGCTGAATTCCAAAGTTCAGATGACCAAAATTCAAAAACAAGAATAAAGAAGATTGTAATGATCAAATAGACCTGATGGATAGAGCATTTACCTGCTCTTCTTGAGGTGCCACAGTAGAAGTGATTCAACCATGCGAATAAGTGCTCATTCATTTCAAAGTTACATGAAACATCAAGCTTGAACTCAGGGCACACTTCCTTGATACATAAATTCCAAACAACCATGAAAGAAAAAAACAGTGGACAGCAAAACTCGTCCTTGATACACAAATGCCAAACAACCATTGAGCTTAGGAGCCCAGGTTTCTTCACAAATGTCAACCACTGTATATTCCAGTGTAACGTGGAGCCACAAGCTCATTTTGGAAACAACAAGACAGTTTGGCTTAAGTACAAGGTCGATCCAAGGGCGTATATTACATGTCAGTGACAATGGATACAACCTGATACAACCTTATATAACCTGATACAGTTCCAGATGACTGTGAAAAGTAAAAATACTATTATGACAACATGAAGAAAAAATTGGAAAGGTTGCTGTAAGTAACCACTACAAATGACCAACATACATGTCCACCATAATGAAACATGTCAAAAAGCTGCTGCATATTAAGACTGATAATACAAATATAGTGACTGTCATTCCTACAGACATCAAATACTAAACCAAAAGCAGCCTGCTGTGATAGTCTACATAGAACTTTTTGCAGTAGCACACAAAGTTATGCAGTAGGATACATTCATTTTACAAGGTTCGAATAAGGTAAACAATGATACCCAATAGAATACATATGATCAAAATGAGGATGGAAACAAGTCGTATTAGTAAGTTCAGATGACCGTCCATTGCAACGACTGTCCCTCGAGGACAGCTTGATGAAGGTGTAGAGGCATATCTGAAATGTCCATCGTCCTCTGTATAATTGTGGAGACTGTTCATAGCTTCTTCTATATTGGTGTATCCCTTATACAGTGCATCTGGAAAATGATTTACTTGCGCTTTGCAGTCGGTCCATGAATTATATATACCAGGCCGCCTTCCCCGGTAGACAACGTAAAAATTGAATCGAGGCATCATGAAGAGTGAAGTCAAAGCTGAGATGTCAAAACAATTAAAATAATTGATGCATTGTTTTAGAAAGTATATGACAGTGATCACAATGGACATCAAGTTGAGAGTCATGCCATTCATTTTGTTGAAGCCAACCTCCATTGTATCAGTTGTGCAAACATCTATAAAGGTCCATCAGCATAACAATCATTTTTATAGCAAACATAATATTGACTCAAATACTTAGAAAAACAAGCCACCTACAGAATTAAATACATTAAGCACGTCCAAAAGTATTTGCTATGGCAGAAAGATAACAATAACCCCCCTAATCAAACACCCTGTTTGCGAATCCCCGAAGCCAAGAACTATGGCCGATACACACATCAAATGATAGAATAGTTGTCACTTCGAATTTTTGGGAGACGGCGTCGAATCCATGCACTTTGTCTTTTGCGCAAAGGAAAATAGTGGCCATGTCGGCATGGATTGTCAGCCACTCGTGTGCAATCTCTGCATCCAGGTCACTAAGATCACCAATCTTATCCAGTTCCTTGACCACGTCGTTGGACACTCGCTTCTTCGGATGACGAATACTTTCCGCCACTTCCGTAATAGCACTGGTGATCCTCTCAGAGTTGCGACCCATTGCTGCGACGTATGTGTCAATGTCCTTGGGATTCGTCGCACGAGCCCTCTTCTTCGAGGAGCCTTCACTTTCATTCATTCCGAGTATTTCAAAACAATCATTCAGTCCCACTGGAATTGATCCAGACACCTGTGTGTTAGCCCCACCTATAGATGTAGTCGGCTTTGAACTACCTACATAAGTCGATGGGCTTGCAAATTGCCCAGTTGCAACATCTTTTCCAAACACCAGGCTTAACTTATCATAATCGATTGTCTTTCCTCGCCATGACACAGCATCTGGATGCCCCTATTAAAAAGATTCGTTTGCCTTGCAATGTCATGTACAAAGTCATAACTAAAGAATATAATTGGATATCGAGAACAAATATGTGGTGTAAATACCTGTATCCATGTACTCCAGACATCATCTTCAGCTATGATTCTCTTTGTTGTTACGTCAAATCCAAAACCAGAAGCATTGAGAAGCTCTGTCACTTGTGCGAAGTTCTTCTTCAGTACTTTACAATGATTGATTATTGTAGACGCAGTTATATGGCCAACACCTTGATAGGAAGCATTCATTTTGGTTGCTATATTCGCGTACACTTCCTGTTTAAAGCCACGATTTCCCCTTTTCCCAAGCTCGATTTGCTCTTGTAAAAGAGCCAGCAATTCTTCGTCCATGGAGGCATTGAAACAAACATTCTTCCTTTGTGACATGTCTACATTAACATAAACGTACATATCTGAACATTATGATCTCCATATATTCACAATAGCAAATTAAAACAAAACAACGTGGTTGTCATTAATATCTTTACAACATAAGATAACTAAGTACATATCGTGGACATACATTAACAAACATAAAAAAAGTAACCATGCTAGGCGGTAGCTCATGATCTCCTAATTGGTGAGTCACAAACACATCATTGACCCGCATTACGTTGAGTGTAATCATGCCAAAGTCTAGCTGCATAAGCATCCCTAAAATTGCTCCACTGCTGCCTCTCCGTTTGGGAGTAGTATTGGAGTACTTGAGTTGCTTGATCAGCCGGAAGGGTGGTTACATCATCTTCTTCCCCACCCTCTTCGGAAGCTTGAAAGAGTTCGTCATCAAATAGATCTCCTCCTTGTTTTCTGATGAAGTTATGAAGGACAGCACATGCAGTTACTATTTTTACTTGGGTGTCCATGGAGTATTGTGGGGCTATTCTTAATATCCCAAACCTAGATTTCATGATTCCAAAGGCCCTCTCAATTACATTTCTTGCCTGGGAATGCCTTTTATTAAATAACTCCTTTGCATTTTGAGGATTTCTTCCTCTATGCTCACTGAGGTGGTAACGCACACCCCGGTATGGTGCAAGAAAGCTTGGTGCATTTGCATACCCAGCATCCACTAGGTAGAACTTACCTATTGCATATTTACATAAATAACAAACACTCCATTGTCAAGATAACCTCAAAACTGAAATTACCAAAGTTTAACAATTAAAAATATATCCATCATTACCTGCTGGGACACGGAGGGGATCCGCATGGGCAAGTGAACTTTGCAGAACGCGGGCATCTGTAGCGGACCCCTCCCAACCTGGATGCACATACTGAAAATTAAGGTCGAATCCACATGCGGCCATTACATTTTGGCTTAAACTTCCTTTCCTGTTCCGGAAGGGTCCTTGAGTGGCCAATGGGACATGTACTGGAACATGCGTTCCATCAATGGCGCCAACACAATCCTGAAGAGAGTTACATTCATTAAACATCATATTTGTCTTTATGAAAGATGTTTGACAATTTTCTTCTATTATTATTAATACCTCAAAGTATGGTATTCCTTCAGTATTTATCCCTGCTTGTTTGATAATGTCGGGGGCTAGTTGTGCCACTGCTGTTAAGACTCTATGAAAGTGACGACTGATAGTCTCCCCTGATCGACCAAACCTGAAACTATTTGTCCTATTCCTAACATTATGTGCAAGTGTATGCAGAAACTCAGCAACTGCCTCCTCCACTGTGACATACCTTGTGTCTGCCAATAAACCTCTATTCCTTAACACTGTACACAACAAATCGAAGCAGTTTTTATTTAACCTCAACTGACTAATACATTCGCTATCCCTGCCTTGCGTTAAGTAAGAGATGTACTGCATCCTCTCTGCATTTCTATTCCTTGTTGCAGACCTCTGATTATTGCCAAAAATTTGGTAACCCAAGGAGTACATTTCTCTTTGCCATTCTGAGGCCACAGTCCATAAAGTCACTATGACAGCATTATGAGTATTATTGGTAACAACATCTTCTACTTCATTATCAGAACCATTAGCCCCGTCACCTTCCATCTACAGAAGTTGCGGACACTTATCTATATGGATAGAAGAGAGAAAAATTCCAATGTTGAAATCATCCATACAACATATTGCAAACTATTTCGAGCTACATCAAAAGACTTATAACAACATAAGTCTATGGGTCACAGTAGACATGTTACCACATAATAAACAATTTGGTTGAGCATGTTCATTTTGCAATACAGTCTATCTTAACAGCATTCATCTATTTGTTTATGCAACAGACATTATATCATTTATGTCTAGAGCCAGCATTATGGGAAATGAGGTGTATGTGGAGAATAAATGTTGCATCTATAACATCAGTAGTCCATAGCTTGACCGAATGTTCATCAACCCACGAAAGTTCATGTTCAGTCAAAACAATATAAGTATTAGCCATTCATTTTTTTCACTTCGTATTAATCATAGGTAAATCAAATGAACCACTGCGTGGCAGTATAACATTGAAACTTTCCTTTCTAAATTCAGATCCCCTGCAGATAACATCATCAACAAATGACTAACTGAGAAGGACAGCAACTAAAATCACTATTACAGGGCCAGCGTAATCAGATACTCGTTATACATAGATACCATCTATTATTAAAAGCCATAATCATATTCACATGGTCTGCACAACTAAAATATGCTTTTCCTATACACATACACAGAATATATGGATCTACAAAGTTTATGAACCATGAAACACTCCATATTAAAAATTGTTGCAAGAGGCGAAGTGATCAAATGCAATACAGATTTGGCGGATTATGGCGTAACAAAAACAGGGTAAGAAATCGACCATATTAATCAACAAAGACATATGATATTTCATAGAAGCCCTAACCTGTCACAGTGGCCCTAGAGCAACCAGACTCTGCTTTTCTCCCAGCACACAAGGGAAACAAATATCTTTTGCTACGCCCCTTACATCTAAGACGCCCCTTTTATAGATAAAACCATCAGGCGAGGCATCATTAGACATAGGTAGACATAGCATGACAGAAAACTTACCGTGGGTAACTCAACGATGCACGTTCTTCCAGTCTTCACATGGACTTTTGGTAGAGGACGATTTTCACCAAGATCTTCTTGAATCAGGTTGTCTCCTTTGGTTCCTCAGATTTCTTGGGCATGGAGGCCCTGTACGAATGGAGTGGATGGATCGAGATTACAAATCCTGCAATCTATTCAGCTCTGCAATTTAAATCTGAGGATCCACTGAGCAAATGCGCGAGTCACGGAGGGCATCTAGTAAAAGCCAGTTGCAGGGATTCCTCCTCCTAAAAGCGATCTCATTTCCAACGATGAAGGTAGCGTGTTTTCTGTGGGGTTCGGTGTACATTTCCTGCAGCTTGCCGCATGGGTCTTCCATCAAGTAGTAGGTGGGTGTAAAGTTGAAGTGATGGTGGAAAGAGACTTTAGCTTTTTACATCCCATTGTACATTGCAGTGACTACATATGTAGCCAAACAGAGGTATCTCTCCGACAGCATCACGTGGGCTCACGTGGGCTCCCATTTAACATCACCCCAACCTTATGTCATAATAACAAACGGGCCATAAGGACTTACTGGCTCGGGTTAAAAAGGCTACGAACCCAAACTAGTCACAAAACTTTTTATTCTTTTCAAGACCCTTTTATTTATTTATATATATTTTTTCTTTTTTTTTTTTTTTTTTTTGCGGTCCCCAACAATAGGCAGCCCTTTCCATGTATCCACCCGTCGAACCAGGAAGCTCTGTAAACTAAGGTTCGGTTTTCCATATTTTTTTTTTTTCAAAAAAAAAAAAAAAAAAATGGAAACCTTAGCTTCATATTCAAAACCTTAAAAACGTATACAACTTGTGTAAAAGTGAGGGATCAAACTTCAGCACTTTTTCAAAAATCCTTTCCATAAATAAAATAGTGAACCATTGTTTTCTTTTGCCAAAAATAAATATCTTCAGCCAATAAAAATTGTCTCGAAAGTTTCCCTCTAACCTAACAATAACAAATCTTTTTTTTTTTAATCTCCTAAAAACCAAAGCAAAGCGAAAAAAAAATGTATAATGAAAATTGAACAAATGATCACATGTCAAGTTCTAACTCACACCCCCAAACCTAAATGCAACATTGTCCTCAATGTTATGAATGCATGTGTAATGTGAAACTGAACAATAAGGAAAATGGAAACATCTTACCATGTGGAGTGAGTGCAAAAGAATGTGATTAACCAGCTCAATTACCTTCCAAAATTGGGTTGCCTCCCAAATAGCGCTAAGTTTAATGTCGTCAGCCCGACGTGACAAAAAATGATTAGCCCTGGTAAATTGGGTCTTCCAGAAGGATATCCTCAATGTTTTTATCCTTCAGTTCCAGAAATGGTTTCAACCGTTGACCATTCACTTTGAAAACATCACCATTTTTGGGATTTTCAATTTCCACAGCACCATGAAAGTAAACAGTCCTGACAATGAATGGACCAGCCCATCGGGTTCGTAACTTCCCTGGAAACAGGTGTAACCGGGAGTTATACAAAAGGACTTTCATACCCGGTTCAAAAGATTTTCTTAAAATTGACTTATCATGGTTCAACTTCATTCTTTCCTTGTAGATCTTGGCATTCTCATAGGCATCATTTCTAAGTTCTTCCAACTCATTGAGTTGCAATTTACGCAGAGTACCCGCAGTGGGTAAGTCAAAATTGAACTTCTTAATAGCCCAATAAGCTCTATGCTCCAATTCAACAGGCAAGTGGCATGCCTTTCCATAGACCAACCTATATGGGGACATCCCAATAGGATTCTTGTAAGCGGTTCGATAGGCCCATAATGCATCCAATAGCCGTAAAGACCAGTCTTTCCGATTTGGGTTGATCGTTTTTTCTAAAATTTGTTTAATCTGCCTATTCGATACTTCTACTTGGCCACTGGTCTGTGGGTGGTAGGGCGTAGCAACCTTATGAGTAATAGAGTACTTTTTCATCAGATGGTCAAAGGTGCTATTACAGAAATGAGTTCCACCATCACTGATAATTGCCCTAGGTGTACCAAACCGAGAAAATATGTATTCCTTCACAAATTTGATCACCACATGGCGATCATTCTTTCTGGTGGGTATTGCTTCCACCCATTTTGAAACATAGTCCACTGCAAGTAAAATATATAAATTGCCAAAAGAGCTTGGAAATGGCCCCATGAAGTCAATTCCCCATACATCAAAAAGTTCCACCACAAGTATAGGATTCAAGGGCATCATGTTCCTCTGATTGAGCTTGCCAAGCTTTTGACACCTCTCACAGTTCAAACAGAAAGTGTGGCAATCTTTAAAAATTGTGGGCCAGTAAAATCCACACTGTAAAACTTTTGCAGCTGTCTTTTTCGAACTAAAGTGGCCCCCACAAGCATGATCATGGCAGAATGAAATGACCGAATAATGGTCATGATCAGGAATGCATCTCCTGATGATCTGGTCCGGGCAGTACTTAAAAAGATATGGGTCTTCCCAAAAAAAGTACTTGACCTCAACTAGAAATTTTGATCGATCCTGTTTTGACCAATGGGTGGGCATCTCCGCTGTAACAAGGTAATTGATTATATCTGCAAACCAGGGGATTTGGGAAATACTAAGCAATTGTTCATCAGGAAAATTTTCATTCAGAGGAACCTCATCTGATGGCTCTAAGGGTAACCTCGAAAGATGGTCTGCTACAACATTCTCGCATCCTTTTTTATCTCTTATTTCCAAATTAAACTCTTGTAGCAGAAGGATCCACCGGATCAATCGGGCTTTTGCATCCTTTTTGGACAGAAGGTATTTCAGAGCTGCATGATCCGTGTAGATGATGACTTTGGACCCTATCAAGTAGGATCGAAATTTCTCTAAGGCAAAAATCACAGCGAGTAATTCTTTTTCAGTGGTTGTGTAATTTAGCTGTGCATCATTGAGGGTCCTACTTGCATAGTAAATCACATAAGGTAACTTCCCAACCCGTTGACCCAAAACACCCGTTGACCCAAAACAGCTCCAATAGCGGTATCGGATGCATCACACATTAGCTCAAATGGAATGGTCCAGTCAGGTGGCTGAATTATAGGGGCTGAAGTTAGTTCTTTTTTCAGTCTCTCAAAGGCCTTTAGACAATTCTCATCAAATTCAAATGGGGCCTCTTTTGTCAGTAATTGGCACAAAGGTTTAGCAATTTTACTAAAATCCTTGATGAATCTACGATAAAAACCAGCATGGCCTAGGAATGATCGAATCTGCTTAACTGATTTTGGTGGTGGCAATTTGGAGATCAAATCAATTTTTGCTTTGTCCACCTCAATCCCATTATCAGAAATAATGTGTCCTAGAACTATGCCCCTTTTGACCATAAAATGACATTTCTCCCAATTTAAGACTAGATTCTTTTCTTTGCATCTTTCAAGCACAAGGGATAAATAATGTAAGCACTCCTCAAAAGAATTGCCAAAGACCGAAAAATCATCCATAAAAACCTCAATGAATCTTTCTATCATGTCAGAAAATATGCTCAACATGCATCTTTGAAAAGTGGCCGGTGCATTGCATAGCCCAAAGGGCATGCGTCGGTATGCAAAAGTGCCAAATGGACAGGTGAAGGTGGTTTTTTCCTGGTCCTCAGGTGCAATTGGAATTTGATTGTAACCGGAATAACCATCAAGAAAACAATAATATGCATGACCAGCTAGCCTTTCAAGCATCTGGTCCATGAATGGGAGGGGAAAATGATCTTTCCGAGTGACTGAGTTCAAGTTCCTATAATCAATGCATACCCTCCATCCAGTCTGTATCCGAGTGGGTACCAATTCATTTCCCTCATTTTGAACTACTGTTATTCCAGATTTCTTTGGTACCACTTGAATCGGACTTACCCATGCACTATCAGATATGGGGTAAAGCACTCCTACATCAAGTAATTTTAAGACTTCCGACCTGACTACTTCCTTCATTGTAGGGTTCAGTCGCCTCTGTGGTTCACGAGAAGTTTTTGCATTTTCTTCCAAATGGATTCTATGTTGGACCACAGATGGGCTTATTCCTTTAATATCTGCGATGGACCACCCTATAGATTCCTTGTGTTCATCCAAAATTTTCACGAGTTTTTCCTCTTGGACAGGGTCCAAGTCTGAAGCTATAATCACTGGAAGGGTTTCTAGTGGGCCTAAAAACACATATTTCAATGTATCCGGCAGTTGCTTGAGTTCTAACTTAGGAGGCTTTATAATCGATGTGACAGGTGGGGAAGCAGATGGAGTCAGAATCTCATGCTTCGGTTGCCACCTGAAGCAATCCATGGATGGGGTTGAGTCTAACAGTGTATTAACTTCCTTAATATATTCATCTACATAAAAATCACTTCCAAAGTGTGCCAGACAAGCCTCTAGTGGATCTTCAAGTTTCAAATGGGGTAAGTGATTTTCTACCAATTCATGAATGTAACTGACTTCAAAAATTCCATCATCCTCATCGGGAGGTTGCTTACTGATATTAAAAATGTTCACTTGAACTGTCATGGTCCCAAAAGAAATTTGCATCACTCCATTCCTACAATTGATCAGGGCATTAGAGGTGGCAAGGAATGGTCTCCCCAAAATTATTGGGATGTTGGGTTCAACCCCAGATGTGTGTGTGGTATCCAAGACAACAAAATCGACAGGAAACACAAAGTCTCCGACTTTGATCAGAACGTCTTCGACTAGCCCCTTGGGGTATCGAATCGATGCATCAGCCAATTGCAAGGTCACATGGGTCTTTTTCAACTCCCCCAAACCTAGTTCTTCATAAACAGAGTATGGAAGAAGGTTTACACTTGCACCCAAGTCTAGCAAAGCTTTCTTTATGTGATGGTCCCCTATCTGGCAAGAAATGGTAGGACACCCTGGGTCTTTGTATTTGATCGGGGTTGGACAGGAAATGATCGAGCTAACTTGTTGGGCTAGAAAAGCCTTTTTGGGCACATTAGTAGTCCTTTTGAAGGTGCAAAGGTCTTTCAGAAATTTTGCATAGGCTGGAATCTGTTGGATAGCATCAAGTAGTGGGATATTGATCCTCACTTGTTTGAATACTTCTAGCATTTTATCCAACTGAGCAGTTGATTTTGCTTGGCCTAGCCTCTGTGGATATGGTGCCTTGGGAACATAAGTCCTAGGAGATGGTTCACTAGGTGATGGGTTAGTTATGATTGGGTTTGCTTTGACTGGCTCTGGTTCTAACATGGGTTCAGCATGCACACGTGGTTCCTCAATTTCTACTATGTCACTAGATTCTTCCTCAGGTTCTTTTGGTACTTCAATCTTGTTATCAATTTGTGTACCCGACCTAAGAGTAATGATGGACTTAACTTGTTCTGGGCCTTTTCCTTTTATATCATGAACGACTTGGCCCTTGGGATTGGGTTCAGATTGACTAGGGAAGGTTCCCTGGTCTCTGGTACTGATGGAGTTAGCCAGTTGGCCCATCTGATATTCCAGTTTTGTAATTGATTGTGTGGTAGCATTCAAGCTCTGAACAGTGCTTTGCTGGAACTGGAGGGTATTCTGAGCTAACAGTTTCATGGTTTCCTCAAGAGAATCTATCCGCTGATTTTGCGGATTGGGGGTGAAATTGGGCTTTTGGAAACCGGGTGGGGCATTGGATTGAGATTGAATGGGCTGAAATTGATGTGATTGTGATGGGCCACCCTGAGTTGGACCCTTGGTCCAAGAAATGTTCGGATTGTCCCTCCAACCTGGATTGTATGTGTTGGAGTATGGGTCATACCTCTGACGATTATCAAAACGAGTGTTTTGATAAAGCGCATTCACTTCCTCAATAGACTCGGTCTGACCCAAAGTTGTTGGGTCAATCCCTCCATTCATGGCCTGAGTATATTTCAATGACTCCAAAGTGTTTGGAGTAGGCTTTTGGTTTAGTTCTAAGGCTTCTATTCTCCTCACCAGTGTAGCCAATTTGGCCTCTGCCTCAATTTTGGGTTCAATCTTGAACATCCCCCCTTTTTCAGGAATGGTGGGTTTGATGGGCTCCCTCTTGATAGGGGCCCACTGCAATGTATTTTCAACGGTTTCTTCCAAAAATGTCCATGCTTCATCTGCTGTCTTATGTGTAAACTGCCCACCACAGAAAGATTTCACCATCTGCTTAGTAGGGTAATCCAAACCCTCATACACGATTTAGACCAATCGAATTTTTTCAAATCCATGGTGGGGACACTGGATTAAGAGGTCCTTGAACCGTTCCAAATAACTGCAAAGTGTCTCCCCTTCCATTTGATGGAATCCATTGATGGCCTGCCTAATCGAAGCGGTTTTCTGCTTAGAGTAGAATTTTTTGTAAAATTCTTCGACTAGCTTGTCCCATGTAGTGATGGACCCGGCCTGTAAGGCATAAAGCCAAGCTTTAGCCTTTTCTTTTAGGGAGAAAGGAAATAATCTAAGTTTAAGGGCCTCTTCAGTCATGTTATTAATTCTCATGGTCCCACAGATGTCCTCAAATTCCCTAACATGTTGATATGGGTTTTCCTGGTCTAGCCCATGGAAAACTGGGAGCATCTGGATCATGCCAGATTTTAGCTCAAATGTGGCATTGGTCTGAGGCAGGGTGATGCAGGACGGTTGAGTTGTCCTGGTGGGGTACATGTAGTCCTTCAAAGTCATGGGTGGGTCCACTTGATCAGCCATCCTAACAATTTCTTCAAAGATGGAAGACTTTCCGACAACGGTTAAGGCTAATTCGGGCTCTATCCTGACTAACCTTTTACTCTTGCGTACCCACAATTTCTCTATCTTGGGTCTAGAACGCATGCATCAGGTTTAACCTTAAAGAAATGCAAGCCTAATCTATGTGCGGGGCCCTAATAGTCTTACTAGATGATGCACAAGCAGTCAAGCACAAAGATTGAGCACAAAAAATTATCCTAAGGTTAGCCTAACTCTCTAGACAGCTCCTAACTGGTTTGAAGAGTGCACTAAGGCCTCCAATTCGGTCTTATGAAGACAAATTGACCAGGTAAGTCCCCAGGATGAGTGGTGGGGTCACAATGCACTTGGCAAGGGTCCCGCTTAAGAACCAAACTCCTAGAACAGAGACTGTCACCCTTTTTTTTTTTTAGGGACAGGACTTACCTAGACATCAACTTGACCAAAGAGCGCAACTGGTGCAACCTTTTGTGGTCTTCGTCCTAATGAGCTCGAGTCCTATGGTCTCGTTTCTACTTGATTTTAATTAATGATTAGGTTACTATGTGAGAGGTGGTTAAACCTAATCGGCAAGGATCTGGTGATGAAATCCAGTCCTTATCTTATTAGGGTCAATTGCCCTTAACTAAGTGTGTGGGTCCAATTTACTTGGTGTGTCAATCACACAATCATATTTGCTGAAATTTAAATCACCCAAGCCCCACTTGCAAGTAAAAGATTCGTGGGATAAAGTTTAGAAACTCTTACAGCGGGCCCACGCTAATCCTTAAACTGTGTAAGGATAACCCTTTTTTTTTTATAACAAATTTTGCAATTCTGAGAGCAACTTGTTTGCTTAGAGCAAATCCACGCAGTTTCCTATTTTTGTGCAACTCTCCTCTTAGCAAGGTGACCTATCCAAAAGAAACTCTTGTTAGTAAATCCTAAGTTAACAAACCAACTCAAAAGTCTATCTTATCCTAATTTTGAAAAAAAAAATAAGAAAATTCAAAAGACACCAAGTAAATCAAAACTCTATCCAAAGTGGACTCTAAGTTATTGAAATAAATCAAAAATTTTATCTACAGAAAAAAAATCAGAAATTCTAAATTATCCAAACAAGTGTCCAAAAAGTTTCAATTATAAGAAATCCAATCTTATCCAATTCAAATTTCAGATTTTAAAACTCTAACTAATCTAAACAACTTAAGAGATAGAATTTTAAATTTCTAATTACCTAATTTAAGAATTCAAAGGTTAGCATATTAATCAAAACAACCTAGTCCTAAAAATTTTAAACTCTACCTTACCAATCCTAATCTAATCAAAACATTAGTTAAACCAATCCAAAATATTTTTTTTTTGTTTTTATTTACTGAAATTCGGAATTAAAGGAAATAATTCAAAGAATTTTTTTTTTATTTTTTTATTAATTATTTATTCCGAAAATTCAATTAATTATAAAAAAAATATTAAAAAAAATCAGAAAAATCAGAAAACTTAGCAAAGTAAAATACTAACTAATATTAACTGCAAATAATACTACTGATGTAAATTAAATGACTAAACAACTAATACAACCTAAATATGAGCATGCATATGAATCTAATATAACAAAAATTCAGATTTTTATCAAAACTTAGATTTGGCTCCCCGGCAACGGCGCCAAAAACTTGATGTGAATTAAATCAATCCATTAAAATTACTGCAAGTGCACAGTTATCTTGTTGAGATAGTGGCAATTACAGGTCGATCCCACAGGGAGCACTACTGAGTTAAAATTTAAATCTGATTTTTTTTAATCAAAGATTAATGAATAATTGAGATCTAAGAAAATCTAGAAGAATTCAGAAACAAATTAATCAAATATATAAAAAAAAATAGATCGGAGCATCCAGAATCCACTAAGTAAGATAATTAATCCATCATGCAATTATTCTACTATTTGTCTCAAAATAACTCAGATCAGAAACAAATCAATGTTTCGGATCCGGAAGATTTGTCTTTTGCGAAAACCAGATTTTAATAAAAAGAATAAGATCACAACCCAAGACCTCCTTCACCTCATAAAAGAATGAAAAATCATAAGCATGACTCATCAAATTAAGCATAAACTATCAAAGAATCTAAACCCTAAGCATAATCTATCAAAATAAGTATAAATCATCAAACTATTTTCATTAGAAATCAAAATAGAGGCTGCCTAAGGCATGAAGACAGATCCATTATTCTAATAGAGCATGTATTTAACAGAGACAAGTAAATAGAAAAATCACATAGATTAAATTAAAGATCTACTTAGCTTCATCTGTGTGCTCCAATCCAGAAATCTAGCCAGCCATTGAAAAGAACTCCATAAGTAATTTCATTGATAGCATGTCCTTGTAGGCTCCAGAATACCCAAAAGGAACTCTTAAATTTTATTAATTATGAAAAGAAAAAAAATGAGAGAGAATAGTGGTGGACGTCCAAAGGAGGGAGTGTCTCGTATGCTTCCTTTTGGTTCCTCTTATAACCCCGATTATCTTACAGATACATTGAATCTGGACACTTTCTCTGCAAATTTGATTTATCTTCATAGATAAGGTATATCTCTTATCTCTTTTAAATTTGAATGAGGTGGAAGCTTCTGGATAGCTTGACTAATCTTCAGATGGGGTCCCACAAGGGATGTGCAGCAATTGATTATCAACGGTGTGGATTTAATTGCAATCCCGTCTAAAAATGAACATGAAAATCTCCAGGCCCGTAACTTTGTCAATTTAGCTCCGATTTGCATATTCTTGGGCTCCACGAATATCTACTCTGAATAAGCTTTCCAACGGTAGGTAAATTTCATCGATCCGACGGTTGGATTGAAAGTTATGGCCATTTGAAGATGAGTTATCCTGAGAAAAACGGGATTAACTTTTGAAATTTGATTTGCCAAGGATTCTTTCTCACCACAACTCTTATTTTCCAAAGGAGATCAAATGTGGATGATTCAAACTCTTCTTCTTTTATTCCAATCATAATTGTACTATTTGAATTATCCATTAATAACTTCAAATCTGCAACTACTGCGGACCCTGCCATAATTCACTACAAGAAAAATTACATTTAGCGGCGGATAAAAACCGCCGCTATATGTATGAAAACCGCCGCTAAAGGCTTTAGCAGCGGAAATGTATCCGCCACAACTTCTGTCGCTGGAGAGTGGTGTCGCTAATTGTATTTGCAGCGGAATAGGAGTTGTCGCGAAAAAAATCATCAATAGCGGCGGTTATAAACCGCCACTAATGATTATAATCCGCCACTAATCGCCCATATAATTTTTTTACATTGTACCGCCGCTGAAGGAGGATCATGTAGCAGCGGATAGCACAAACCGCTGCTATATGTGAGGGAGATAAATTCACATGTAGACACCTGACCCTTCATCTTCCCTTTGTTAAGGTCTTTTAACTACTAAAAATGGCAAGATGTGATTTCTAATTCCTGCTTGATGAAATCTAAAAATTAGGATCTAAAAATACATTTGCTCTTATTATTCTCTTCCTATGAATTGCAAGATGTAGCTGTTTCTTTTCTTTGGTGTAAAGTTGAAATCTCATGCACTGAAACCGTGGGTTTCTATGGAAAGCTCAACATTTATTTTTGTGTTTCTTATTGTTACATCTCAATAACAAGTGGTGGGTTTCACTTCTATGGAAAAATTCATTTTATAATTGGCAAAAGGAAAAAAAGCATTTCAGTTGTGGTTCTGTAAATCGCTCGATTCGATCTTTCTCTGCGGTTGCCTTTGCCCGTTTAACTTGGCCTTCTCTACCTTTGTACCGTTAATCCTTTTATGGCTAAGAAAATATACTGAATTATCTGATGAACTTATACTTAGTTTCTTCTGTCTTCTGAGCATTCATGTCGATCATATGTTAATGCTAAGTTATGCTTCTCCTCTTTTCAAGCTTCTTAGATCAAAATGGAAGACGGAAACTGTTACATCCAAGCTCAGACGGAAATTGCTTTCTCTTTGGTAAGCTTCATATCAGATGCAAGAGTCATCAAAACCTGATACTTGAAGAGAATTCCAATGAATCTTGTTTTCTGTTTTCAGTTACTACACTTGTCATGTAACTAATGGTTAAAGAGAATCTGGTGGTTTTTTTCTTTCTATTTCAGATCTAGATGATACTCTCTATTATTCTGATTGATCCTTACCTTGTGCAACTTGTCACATGTAAGTTTTTCTCCTCCTTCCAAAAAGAACAACTAAATGGGAACAATTCTTGTGTTGGAAAGAGATAATGCAACCATGGCGATGGTTGAATGTGGGGCAATTGAGGCACTTTTAGAACTTCTCATGTCTCATTGGTGTGAGGAAACTGCAGCAAGACATTGCTAAACAATGTGAACATTATATTAGAGAAATAAAAGTTGCTAGGTCTGCAATTTGACATATTACATTGCAATATTGCATATATTCAAAATCAAAACACATTACCATGACCTCAAAGTGACTTCAAATCAGAGAAGCACACACTCTCCCCAAACCCCTCCTTAAACCCCCTTTCCCTCTCTCAATCCCTACCACCTCAGAGTATCTGAGGTTTAATTGTATCATTATTTATGTCATCTTAACCGCACCCAGCCTCGCCCACACCCATTTCACCCAACTGTCATCATCACCAATGGCCCAAGAAAAGACCTGCACCGCAACGAGACAAAGTTACAACAAAAGAAAATAAAAAGGCAAACGATATAATGATACAAGTAGAATTAATGAATTTAATCTCCACCTGCTATCATATCACTAAAAGAAATTAAAATTCAACCACTTCTATCTGCAGCCAATTGCCAAGTCCTGGCTGCAAATAAAAGAAACATATAATTCCAAATGAATGGCTACTTCATTTCATTTCCATATTTGAGCATTGTACAGGAGCCCATACTTCACAGTTCGGTGCCAACATTGTAAAGTACAATTTTTTCCCGTACATCTCATTTCCTTTTTTCCATGTTTTAGTTACATTCAACTTCTATGAATTGCAAAGAAAGAACTGGATTCTGTTTCAGGACTAGTTCTAAATTAAAGAACAATATTATCATTCTGTCTAATTGTTGTGGTCAGGACAAGTGATGCGCATCATCACCTCTGCAATATTCTCCATTTACTTACTGTGAAATAAGTGTAGCTTGGAGTTCGAAAGTAAAACTCAATCTGCCTAACAGATGAAGACCCATAAACTGCTGGCTGAAAATAGATGAGAGCATTTGACTAAACCCATGGATCCTAACCTATATGTGAATGTCTGACCTGATTGGGATCCAAAACATCCTCAAATAAGCCTTAGATTAAGGCAATTAGTGATTGATGATAATGATGATTGAGTTGGCTGGATATAATTAAGGATTTGGATTCCTAAATACTATCCGTACTTGACTGTCATAGACAGGCAACAGTCAACAGTGAGATTGATTTCTTTCCAATTTGATGTTAGAGTTTATTAGCATTTTATTAGTAGGATATAATTGTTGGAATGTTTTTTTTTTTTGGTAAAATAATTGTTGGAATGTTAAAGAGTCAATTAGCATCTTATTAGACTGGTTTCTCCATTCTTGCTGATATTCACGCCACAACTCTGAACAGTTGCCATATACTTTTATAAACACAGTATGCATCCTTCAACAATCTGAGTGCTGTTGGTGCTCTTTCACACTGCTGAAACTCATTTCCAGCTACCTATTTGTTGTATTGGGGTTGTTTCTGAAACAACCCATTTTGCATAACTAACCCCGGTGTGACGGGATGAGACACTGATGATGGTGATCATTACTTGTTAACATATCTGCAGCTACTTCCATTCCTAACAAATAGAGAAGAAAAATCTAAATCAAAAGAATCCAATGGTAGACAAAAATGACATGTTGTCTATATTTCTTATGTGAGAAGTGGAGTTTCTAATAGTTTTTAAACACACGGGTCTCAATAAAAAATACCCTACGTATATGGGTGGTAATATGAGACCCAATGGTAGACAAAAATGACAGGAACCTAGCAATTTAAAAAGGGAAAACCAATAGAGGGAATCTTACACTAATCAAATATATCCCGTCAAATGTCTCTGTGTATCAAATAGCAAAAGAGAAGCATTGGAAATCCAATGGAAGGATAGGATATAATAGTAGCAAAAATAATTCTACGTTATTCATAAAAAGTTATACAAATTATATTTAATCCATGTCACTACAGAAGAGGAAAAAGCAATACCTGTGGAAATAGCTCTTGCAGAGAGTGGAAGACCGAATTGAAACCCATATGTTAAAAATAATTGATCTGTCAAAAATAAGAAATAACAATTCAAAGTTGGTCACGATCAGAACAACACCACCACCTAGATTATGTTCTCAATGACAATAAACATAATAGAGAACAGAAGCTGCACAGAGATGCACTCCCTGCAGCATCCTGAGTGAAATAGTATAAGATCCACCATTATTGAAAACAGCCTGCGGCGTAATTGTAAGGTAGTCATTGTCACAACCAAACAAGGTTGTGGGTTCAAGCCATAAACCACCATTATATCCAATCTCTAAAAGTCCATTTGAATTGAAGATGTACCCATACCAACACGAAATTGATATATTTCTACTGTATGAGGATGCGAACAAGGCCTCAGTTAAAAATTAGACATAAAAACATGAATTACAGCTCAGTTAAAAATAAAGACGAGGCAAAGTTTGGTCTCCTTAGAATGTTTGATCAAAACAACCTACAGAAGCATTTCTGACACCTTTCTCTTATACAGGCCCTGCGCACTAGGCCCAAAGTTGGTCAAAGCACCTCCTCCTCAACCATCATGAAACAGAGCAGTGGATTGGCGCCACTGTTCATATGGCACTACTTGAAACATACAAAAATGCCCCCACAAGGTACTGTAATTTCATGCATTTAATATGGTCAATCATCCCCCGAAGCTCTTGACCAATCACAACTTAACCAGAAGAGTTTCTTTCCAATTGTGCCTATGGTCAATTAATTTTCCACTCAACTGAAACATTCAGGTCAAAACAGAGCAAAAGACCAGACCCATCCGATTGCAACATTGTCCATTAAATATAATAATTTGCAAAGCATCAAAGAATATAGAAACTATGGTGGAAGATGACAGCAGAACACTTTGTTCTTAGAATTTCCTTTTCTTTTATTTTGGAAAAAAGAGAGAACGCAATTCAGTGGTAAGTAAAAGGAGAACCATCAATAAAACCTGAGCCATCACCACTCGATAACTGTAAGATTGTGTTGGAGCTCCATGAATGAAGACAATGGTACCACGTCGACTGTCAGAGGATCCTGGAGGGACAACAAGGGGCTATCATAAGAACAATGGAAGAAGCAACGCTGATGAAAAGGTTGCATGTTATGTTAAAGCAAGAACATTGTAACAATGCAAGCTACTAATAAATACCATGAATTGAAAATAGAAATTGTCATGTTTTTTTTTTTTTTTGCTAGAATTTACTGACACTAAGCACTGCATCAACCTTCTACAAAATTTACGATCAGGATTAATTTGCAGCATGTGACTAAAGTATGATCAAGATTCTGCAGATCATCAAAGGAAGACAAACATCACCAAATGGACTCAGTAAGGTAATGCATGCCTTTATTTTAAAGTTTTCGTCACTATCATTATTATTTTGAGATATACATTGATAAGGTTTATGTGGATTTTGGGTTAAAGTTATTTCTCTAACCAATCAAACATCAAAGGAGATGGAAGCTCCATTCATCAGTTGTATATTGTTCCCAATCATTGTCAACCCACCATTCAAAGTCCCATTTGGAAAACCATAATTGGAATGTTTTTGCTGCAAGCTAGACCTCATTCCAATGCCCATTTGGCCACTGAGGTTATGCAACATACGGCTACCTTGACCCCCACCGTACTGCCTAGGCTGCTGTTGATGTGACACCATAGTAGACTCAACACCACTAGAGAATCCAACCCTATTAGAAGATTCAGAATTAGCCATTGACTGGGAATTATTCAATCCAGGAGTTGGAATCAACTGACCAGCCATTCTTGGCATATTCATTGATGACATCATATTGTTTCCACCAGAAATATTGGCAGATGACTGCTGGAACCCATTAGAGACTGCTCCTGCACAAGCAGATGCTATGTCATTCTTAAAAGACAATGTGAAGTCAATAGCACTGAGTAAAAGTTCATGGAGTTAAATTACCATCAGATGCATTGAAAGAACTCCCATGCACACCTCCACCAGTCCCATTGGCAGACAAGTGCCCAGTGTTCACTGTATTTTGTGTCACCACACTAGAACTAGTTGTCGAGTTGTCCACAGAAGATGGAATCATCGAGTTCGTACCAGCACTGTGTGACATACCAAGGGTTGGTATCATTGTACTAATTGATGAGGAAGAAGCCATGAGGTGTGACACTGGCTATTTGTGACTTGTAGAAGATGTCCGTTTGAGCAGAGTATGTACACGGTGCTCCAATGTCTCGATGTTCATGTACTCGTCCTAAAAGTAACAACAGATCCATGAGCATAAAGATTACCTAGGAAATGCGTCAAGGGATACTGTAATACCCTATGAATAAAGAATAATCTCGCTATTCTACAATACAAAAGGCCTTTTTAAAAATTCCACACCCGCCTGCCTGCCTTGTTTCCACAAATCAAAAAAGAAAAAGAGAAAACCTTTGAAGAAGCATGCTTGAATAACAATTCGTCCAAGCGCCTGACAACATCATGCAGCCTTGGCTGCCATTCATTAGATGGCTGCATCCTCTGGCAAAGCAGAAAACTGCAAAGCACAAAATAATCATTGTTACTTAACAGTTACAATAATTAAAAAGAATAATAATAAAATTAAAATTTAAAAAAATGAGACAACACAACGATGTCACAGTTGAATATAGAAGGTTACATCAAAGCCCTTTGGGGTGGGCATTTAAATTTCAATTTAACAGGATTTGCAGGTTTTATTTATTGTGGTCTACACTGCAGGCTGTTTGTCAACTGCATTCTGGGATATTCACCCCAGTTTATACAAGGCAACTTTATGATAGAATATTCGACCGAGACAATGAGTTCTTTTTTATTTTGATTGGTGTACCATAAGTTAATAAATGCAATGAAAGATTCAAAAACTAATGATGCAAGGATAAATTAGCTATGTCAAGAAACTGGCTACAGAGGTATAACTTTTGCTCAAATATCCGTCTGGGACCATGACTACCCACGTCAAAGATCATTCAAGATATACATTACACCAACTATTTCTAAGAAGTTTACAAGACATCACCATTTTGGCCATCAGAAAGTGTTCATGGGCAGGATCTTTCTCAAATAAACAACTTAAACAAATGAACGTGCATTTGCAGAAGAGTAACGTGCATGGTACTCAAGAGCTAACCCACAAAGTATGTGCCTATGCCACTGAACTATCAGTATTCAGTGCATTAGCAACACCCTAATCTTTAAAACCTATTCAGTTGAAAGCAAAAAATAAACAACTGAGGCAATCATACTTCATACCCAACAAACATAAACATCTAAAGCTCTGACCCTACTAAGTTTAGGTGTTAAGCAGTGGCGCTATTGGACAGAGTATTCAACATCATAAATTAAATTCTCCATTCATCTCTATAATCCAAGAATGAGAATAATACCATCTCCACAATTATTACCTAGTGACTTCCATCCAAATTTAACTTGGGAACTCCACTTGGAGTTGGAGGAGGAATCCATCTTGGCTTGCTAATTTGGCATGCCAAAGTAGAGAAAATGCCACATCATACCAATTCATCATAATAAGATTAATAATTAGCCAACTAACCTGTCCCATTGAGATATTTAAGGAAAATGAATGAGTTTCTTGATGTGGCAAAGCAAGGTACATAACTCATTTGAATCGGTCCTTACAGTTGCTATTTCCATCTCTTCTTTGAAATATATAGTATTTTTTTGGGGTATGCAATTCAATGAAAAAAAAGTAAATAAAGGGGGAAAAAGAGCATAAAAGGACCTTCAGCTATCTGACCTTCATAATCATCAGCAGGACAAATCCACAAGTTCAGGAAAAATGCAAGTGCCCGCAAAATAATAACTCAACGACTGATGATAAAAAGAAACCTGGAGGTGTGAAATCTGCAGAAGGAAAGAAAATAAACCGTGTACTTTTATCAGATAAAATTGTTCAACTGACTGATGATAAAAGGAAACTAGTGCGTACTCATAATCACTAAAACGCATATTGGTTATCCAAATTTCAGAACAGGATATATCGGCTGACTCAAATTTTAGTATCTGAACAATAACAGAAGCAGCAAAGCAGGCCATTCAGATTCAATTGCTTGAAATCACAGACCATCTTCGCTTTTTTTTTTCAAAAAATAAAAGCATTTATATAAAATAAAAGTTATTTATCCGGATATCTTGCAATACCTTAGACTTGAGGCGTTTGATTAATGGGAAAGGTTGGATCTGGTGGACATGGGTTAACAGTTCATTAAACAGGACCATCACCTTATGACTAGATTAAACTGATACAGGTAAGCCCCTGCATCCATAGATCCACATAAATGGTGCATTGGAGTGTGTGGGCGTGCACTTGTGATCCAGGGAGCATCCCTTATGTTGAGCATTTGTGAACATCTATCATTTAGAGTAATGTTTAAAGATAAATTATGTATTCTTTGCCAGTGAACCACCCAATCAAGGGATTTTCATGGCATTATGGAAGACCGCTGTGCTTTATCATTTGCAAGCCTCCTTCAATAACTTGATCAAGATTTCACAATTGATAATACTCTTTTTTTATTTTTGAAAGATTATTCATAATACTCTAAAACATGCATTAAAGAATTTTGGGGACAAAAACAAACTTGACTATCCTTTCAATGCTCTCCCAATCAGCTTAATGAAGAAAATTTGAAAACAGAGGAAATCCCCACCACTACTCTTCCCATCAGTCCCATTACAACAACTTAAAAGACCCCCCAAAAAAAGTTCCTTAAATTACAATATCCACCGTTCACAGCAACACAATGTGATAAAGCCACTAGCTTCTTCAAATTAAAAATGACAACTGTACCATTTTAAAAAAGAAGTCAACTTTCATAACGTTTTCTCTTCACATTCTAACTCTAACTAAGAACAATGGTGGAGATTTCTTCTAGTTCTCTCTCTTCTATCAGAATTCTCTGCATGTTGCAATGCATAGATCAACCTCATTTTCCACATCAAGTCAGAAAAATCAACGAAATACAACAGAATGCAAAGTGCTAAAAGATAATATCACCATTGAAACCCTAGCAATCAGAGGCTTGATCCTTTCCAAACTAACCAAATCGCAGTTCGCACGAGCAATCTTCTATAAATTCAGTGATCATAAGCATAAAAAGGCTAGAAATCAAAGTGGTTGTGGAATTTCAGCATTTCCGTTGGGAATCGAGCAGAAAAAGGAACTCTTTGCATAAGAATTCGCGGAAAAAATTGCAGAAACTGAGAATCGATGGAAGCAAATGAGATTACTAACCAGATGGATGGATTTTGCAGGAAAAATTGGCCGGAGACAGGGGAGATGGACGGAAAGCTCCGCCGCAGGGGTTTGAGCGGGAAGGCGGACAGGAGGAGGGGTGAGTGAGGTGGAGCAGGCGTTGGCGAGGACCTCGTCGATGAAGGATTCGGCGGTAGAGAAGCGCTTGCCGGAGGAGGTGATGTCGATGATGGCGACGTAGGCGGAGGGGTCGTGGCAGTAGCGGCGCTGCTGGGCAATCCAGCGGAAGAGATCGAGGGTCGGATTGGGAGCGGAGGGCGGCGACGACGTCGGATGGGGTGAAACCGGGGCGGAGGTGGGCGACGCAGGAGTCGAACTGCTTCTCGAGAGGGGTTCTGGTTCTAGGGTTAGGGTTTGGGGATTTGGGAGGACGTGGAGAAATGGGTGAAGGAAGATGGGAGAGGAGGAAAGAGTGGTCTAATGAGGGAAGAGGGGAGAACGAGAGACTCAAGGGGCTTTGTGGATATACCTTCTATACACTTAATAGCAGCAAAATACCATTTTCGCCCCTATGCATATATACTTAATAGCAGTAAAATACCATTTCCGCTGCTATACATACATTTAATAACAACAAAATGTTTATACACTTAATAGCAGCAAAATACCATTTCCGTTGCTATACATATATTTAATAACAACAAAATAATATTTATACACTTAATAGCAGCAAAATACTATTTCTGCCGCTATACGTATTACCACATTTAATAGCAGCAAATTTCAAGTTCCGCCGCTGTATTCCTCCATCGCACATGTTTATACAGTTAATAGCAGCAAAATACTATTTCCGTTGCTATAGATACACATAATAGCGGCAAAATACAATTACTGTCACTACATGTATACTTAGTGTATTAATAACTTACATAAACTACACTTAATAGCAGCAAAATACAGTTACCGTCGCTGTATGTATCAAAAATGTATATAATACTTAATTTTAGCGGCAGATACATAAACCGCCGCTATAAACCGCCACTAATTATCAATTTTCTTGTAGTCATGTAGAACATTTCATCTGCTTGAATAGTGGGCCCTATGAGAAGTCTTCTATTGTAGTTAGGACTCTTCAACTGACATGATGAGTGGACCCCTCCTTTGAGTGATATTCACATGGCTTGTGTGTGGGGTCCATGTGGTGAGTTCTTCTTTTCAAACTTCAATTCAGCAATGCAGGGCCCATGGTGACTATATGTGCTTGAAAGTGGGTTCCATGACAGAGGCCTGCAATTCTCGTTTTCTGCACATTTTAATTCAACACATCAAATATTGAAGAGCCCATATTGACGCGGGACCCATCCGGACAGAGTCCTACTCCAACTTAGACTCTTCGAAGAAAATTTGCAAAACATTCTAAATTAATGCAGAAAATATATGAAAAGTATGAAAATTCAAGTTTCTAGGTGAAAATGCATGAAATGATGGAATTAGATGAATAATGATGCAATTCACCTAATCAAACCCCTAATTTATCCTACAATGATGGGTAAATGTGCAAATTCATGAACTCAACAAGCTCCAACGAATGATTATTAAGAGATGGGGGGTGAATGATATGAGGCGACGGGGGAACCATATTAGGCACCAATGTAGATAAATGCTGACTTTGGTTTTCCAATCTTCCCTTGATTCACTTTCCATTAAAGGAGAGGTTATTTGATAATCATCGCTGTATACTCACCTTTTCTTCATTTTTAACCACTTATGAATAAGTTCCAACGTATTCTATGCAAACAGATGCGGCCTAAAGAATTTTGACCCAACAAAACACCCTCACAAACCGGTTATAAACTATAACAATAAACCCTTGATCTTTAATCCTTTGAAAGGTAAACCCTTCAACGACAATTTTAAGGATATAACACCCCAATGTATATATAAAAGTTATCATATATATCGAACACTCTTAAGAGAAAAACCATAAACGCATAAAGGAGGGGAATCCTTGTTTCATTTGGAAAAGCTACATCCTTGTTGATGTAGTTGAAATTACTGTTTCAAAGGCGATCCCAAATTTTATCTTCCTTTATCTATATCGTCTGAGAACACTACTACCTCTTGAGAAACGTTGCCAACGACATTACTGCTAGATGAAGCTCCATCAGATTCGTATTTGGTTGAAGGGTAGTGTCTGATACCAGTGACCATAAAATCCTGGTATTCCATTCCTCGTTGCACCATTTTAAGGGACTGCACTACTTCTCCCATCATGGGCCGCTGTTTTGGTTCAAGTGCAACACATGCTGCAGCAATGGTGCACACATTTACGAAGTCCTCCTTTGGGTACTTTCCTCCAAGCTTTGGATCTGCAAGTTCTTCTAACCTGTCCTTGCGCCTAAGAAATGGTCGGGCCTACAATGAAGAAAAGCCACTTTGAATTCTGACGCATAATGTTTAGGGTTTGTTTGTTTGTATATAATACATAGGAATTCATGGTCAAAAGAATCCCATTGAAGCATTATTAAAGAGGTAAAGGGTAAAAGATATGAGGTTAAGGGTGGAGGATATAACATAGAGATGTAGATGAGATCTAGACTTTTCTAGATTTGAATTACTAAGGAGATACCAAGTCTTAGAATTCCTAGCAATTTAATGAAAAAAAATGCCCTAAGTTAAGCAAAACTTTATACAATATTAATTTGGATTTCAGAAGTTGGGCTCCATTATGTGCTCAAAGATACTCTAACCCGCAGGTAGCCCAGAGAATACTGAATCAGTAAGCAACATGTACTGCTGATTTAGTTTTTGAAAGTAGAATTATCATTGGAGGCGGACCTAGGATTTCCGTTTTAGGGGTGCAAGCCTTAACATGTAGTTTGGTTTTGGGGGAGGATTTTCATGTAGATTTTGAGGATGGGCCCATAATTTTTTATAAATTTTTTGAAATGCATCATGTTTTAACAGATGTGGCTGCACATGCGTGGCTGTCCCTGGATCCCCCCTATTGGAGAAACATCTCTATGACAATCCTGAATCCCTGATAAACCTCTTCATCACTGTGTCATGTTAGCAAAGAAGCAGCTATTACTCCAATCTTGACTGAAACACAAACATGTTGAATTTATAGTAACCAAACAAATCATTGTTATAATATTAAAATTTGTTTGTACAACTAGAGGATTTCATGCTTTGCAGACTTCTATGTCCATGGGTACGATGATACATGCATTTCTACCTCTCCCATGGTTAAATGAAATCCTCACTATTGAGAAAAATTAGTTCATTTTTTTCTTTTCCTAAGGAGAGAGAGAGCTCTAACCAAAGTAGCGAGATTCTCCTTGCCGAAAGGCTGAGACATATCTACAGGCTTCCTTCCCGTCAGCAATTCGAGGAGAACAACTCCATAGCTGTACACATCACTCTTTACAAGAAGACGTCCTGTCATTGCATACTCGGGCGCTAGATACCTGATAATTTTACTCAGCTCTAAACTTCATACCATCAAGAGAAAATCACATGAAAGGAAGGAGCTTCTTCATCAGTAAATGGGATTTACCCAAATGTGCCCATGACCCTCGTAGAAAGATGATTCCCACGTCCTTGTGGTGCCTGCATGGCCAGACCAAAATCCGCAACTTTTGCATTGAAATCATTGTCAAGCAAAATATTGGAGGACTTGAAATCCCTATGGATGACAGGAGGATGTGAATCCTCATGGAGGTAGGCAAGGCCTCTAGCTGCATCAAGGGCAATTTTCATCCTTCTGTCCCATTCTAAAGGGCTATTTGCCCCTAGGGAACCTGGGAAAAAACAAGAGTGAAAAAAGGGTCCATTTCAAGATTGTGTAGAAACTAGAAAATGAATGGTGTGTGATGTCAATGGAACTTGTAGAAAGTAGGGTGTGATTTTAAAAGAGTTGTTGCAAGTTGTATAAAGTGCATTTCTTGAAGAGTCGAGAGTCAATTCAAGTATTTTGTACCTATTGCAATGAAAAAAAAAAAAACTCAAATTCCAAAAAGGATAAGGGTGTATTTGTGCAATGAAAGGATTTCACAATAGAGAGAAAAGTTATAAATTTTCTACAGCCCATTGCTCTGCTATATGATGCAAGTGCGGCACAGTTTCCTCACGAGAAAGGCCAAAAAAAAAAAAAAAATCAGGTCACCTCAATGGAAAGAATTTTAGTTTTCTATTGAAGTGGTAGGAATGCATGATTCCTTTCTTTTGCTGAAATAAAAAATCTGCAGAGTGTGGAATCCTCTTGTCACATAAAGAAGTCTTGAGACTTGGTACTGTGGCATTCCATCTCTAAATCTCCACTTAAAAGAAAGAAAGAAAAGGAATTTGGGCTGCCCCATACTCCATCAGCAGGGTTCTTGTTGCTTAGTGAGTTTTTCCGATTGAGATTTATCATAAGCCCCAAGTTCAGTGTTTATGTTGTCAAATTTAAGATATTTTGAATATAGCAACTGAACAGCAATTGCCAATGAAAGATAATCTCAAAACCCAAAAGAGACTCTATTTGATCAAGAATGTAAACATACCATGAAGCCAGGCTTCTAAGCTTCCATTTGGAACAAGCTCATAACAGAGGAGTTTCTCCGGAGAGTCACGACTGCTGCAGTAGCCAAGAAGCTTTACCAGATTGCGATGAAATACCCTGCTCAACATCTCAACCTCAACCAAGAACTCTTTCTCCCCATGGTGCCTTCCTCTAGTGAGCTTCTTGACTGCTACAGGTGTGCCATCACTCAATACACCTTTGAATACCTTTCCAGAACCACCTTGCCCAATCACACTTGCGGGTTCAAAGTCCTTTGTTGCTTCTTTAAGCTCTTCATATGTAAGCAACCATGTACTAGAAATCGAAGGGTGAGGGAGAGAACCAATAGGAGAAGCTGCATCTTCAGTTCTTTGATTTGCTGCAAAATAATTAAAAACATGTGCAATGAAGGAAAAAAAGAAACTAATCATATGAATCAATCCAACCTTATAAGCAGGAAATATTGGTACTTTTAATGGTTAATTGGAAGTCCTTAGAAAGAATTGCTTCTGGAACCTTCTAGAGAGAGTATTTGTAGTCAAGGCTAAAACCTTGGAGTAGAAAGAAGTTGAAAAGTCCTTATGTGAGTTTGAGTAATAATTTGAACTAGAAAACCAAGATACATGTTCTATGTACAAGAATCAAATAGTTATATGATAATCTGAAATCCTGCAAATTTTCTATGCTGAACTTCTATTTTCTTGATTGTATGGGAGATGAATTCATCAATCACTTAACCGTAGGATCCAAATTTGATCGCAACCTATTGAATTGTTGAGGTTACTTGAAAATTTCCTAGGAAATTTGGAAGGAAAGGAATAAAAGATTATTCAAAGGTGGTTCATCCTCTTTGGAAGGTGAGCTCCAAAATGAAATCAGTGCAAATAGCAGCCAAGGAATTTCAAGCTATGGAAGTTATGGATTTAGTTCAGAGATTGGGAAGAAGCTATTGATTGCACATTTGGGGAGTGCAAACTGAGGATGGCAGAGTTCAATAATTCACCAAAAATCTTCATTATGTACCACCTTTGTGACTATGCCTAAGAAACTCAAAAAAATAATGTTGTTAAAAAAAATTATCAAGTCATGAACAATTAAATGAATTAAATCAGAACCAATCAGAAGAACACAAATTAATTGTTCGATTAGATGTACCTGAATGACATTTAAAATACTTACTTGTTTCTGTAGCTGGTTCCTTCTCATGTCCTTGATCAGATTGGCATTTACAAATAATTAGCATAGATATAGAAATCATCACCAGAATACCAGAACATATGCCAAAAATAATAGTCAAACGCGGAATTTTCCTAATATTATCTGAGGCAGGCTCTGTGGGAGGATGATTAGGAGGGGCAGTTCCTGGTAATACACATGACTGGAGAAGTAAGTACATGTTAAACTGTCATTAAAGCATCATAAATCTTATATTCCTGGCCATGTCCAGAATAAAAAAAAAAACTGTGAGAACTATGTGCATTCAACAAAAATCCTAAACAAATGGAAATACTTTATCCAAATCAGACTCAGAAAAATTAGAGCTGTGGTTACTCCAACAGGAGTTACACGGACTGCAGAAAAATTAGAGCTGTGGTTACTCCAACAGGAGTTACACGGACTGCTTCAAACAGTCACAGGACTCACTTATGACTTGGGTCAGCCCAATTGGTGTAGTGTTTAGTTGCCAGAAGCATTATTGTCAAAAACTTGCAACTAAAAGATTTGAATAATCTATTAGAACCAATTTTATTAGGAAAATTTAGGAGGGCACCCCTCTATTTTTCCGATAAAACAAAGATGCTCCTCTATGACAGGTACTGATAAATAGGGTGCCCCTTTGGTTCTCTAACAATCACAAAAGCACCCTCTGATGGCCAGATAATGTGTTGACTGACTTTCTTGTTTCTGTCACTGCCTTTGTGCAGAGAAAACAGCAAGTGTAAATATTTTGACCTTCTCCGACTAGGGTATGAGAATTAGGGGTTTCCCAATTGGTTGAGCAATCCATTAATTTCTCACCCAACTGCTTAGGAATCCGATCTTGGTTTCCTTACTTTTCTTCCCATGGCTAATGTCTCTCATGGGACTCTCACCCCATATTGGCTGGGTATAAAAAAAATGTCAATATGGTAAAAAAAAAAAAGGGGTCAATATGGTTAGAATGGGATATGTGAGAGAGAGACAATATGGTAAAAAAAAAAAGGGGTCAATATGGTTAGAATGGGATATGTGAGAGAGAGAGAAGAGAGAGAGAGAGAGAGAGAGAGAGAGAGAGAGAGAGAGAGAGAGAGAGGAGAGAGAGAGAGAGAGAGAGAGAGAGAGAGAGAGAGAGAGAGAGAGAGAGAGAGAGAGAGAGAGAGAGAGAGATTGTTAGAAATAAGCATGTACATCACTTGCTTATTTCAAGGGATAATAGATACTAAAAATGTACAAGCGGAGGGAGACCAGCTGCAGAAAATGATATAGAGCCTAAGACAAGTTACTTGGATCAGACTTTGACCATCTTTAGAAAATTCTATATGTCGAGGAACCAAGGTTTTCTGTGATCGTGTCCCTACATTTTCTTTCTTGTTGCTTTTATTCTCACTCTAGCACTATGATTGACTCTATTTACTCGTGAGTCAACACTTTGGGCCAGTTTGTTCGCATGGCATTGAATTATTTGGAATTAAGGGGAAAATAGGTTCCAACGAAGGATTATTCAAGTACTGAAGGATGAAGAATATAAAATGAAGATGTAAATGAAAATCTTACTTTCCTAGGATTTGATTTATTGGGATCATGACAAGGTATTCATTTTCATCTCCCTCTAATTCATTTTCCATTAAAAGAGATATTGCTTAAGTGCCATTGTCTAAATCTTCACCTTTATTTCTTTAATTTTATCCAGTTTTACTAATACGTTCCTTAGAATTCCTAGGAATTCAATTCCAAAAAAAAAAAAAAACACCACGCCCTTAGATCACAGAGTTAAATTGCATTAGGACATTAAATATGCATTGACCACTTAGTTTCTGTTCCTTAATACGACTTAGTTTACTGTTCCTTAATACGGAATGAAAAGTAGCCTTTTGCTTCAAATCTACGAAAGATTTCACTGATGACGAGCTTGAAGTGATCATTTATATGAGAAGTCTTGTTAGGAATTTATATTGACAGATCTCAAGAACAGTAACTGAGTGCCTTCTCTTGAAAGGTCAAGATATTCTAATTACCATGTGACAAAATGGTGCGTTGATGAGGATAATATAAATAGGTAGAGAGTGGAGACAAGTGAGTTGAGCAGACTATCTGATCATCCAGTGACACTTGGATAATGGAAAGGATGCACTAGCTTGTGTTAGTTAGGCCAACCTTGTTATACAGAGGTACAAGTTGTGTAACAAAGAAAAAACTGACAAAACAAAAGAAGAACAAGAAGAAAAAGTACATTTGACCTGAATGTGAATACTAAGATGGATTTGTAGAGTTAGAAGAAATGATAGAATTAGAATCGCAAAGGAAATTTATCATTAATATTATTATTAGTATGATTAGGTTAGATTGAGGAATGATCTCTTGCTATCATGATTAGATTAGATTGCTATAGTGACGTAAAGTTTTTTTAATTTTATTGATCTCGTTGCACTCTATAAGTAGTTCTTGTAATTCTCAATAGAAATAAAGATGATCGAAATGTACTTGTACTTGAGTCACTTTCATCAAGAACACGTGTCACTTGTACTTGTACATCCCTTTCATGAGTTTCATCAATGAAATCTGTCATTTGTCGGAGTGCAAAAAGGTTATGTCTCTAGGGATGGAAAGCTTGAAAAAACCTTTGAACAAATAACTAAAGTGTTGCAAATGTAAGGAAGTTGGAAAAGGAAGATTTCAATAAAGACTTGGAAATAGTTCAAAGCTGACATATTGGTTTATGGGTGTCGGAGAACATAGCTCTTGAGGTATTAATTAAATGGAGAAGAAGAGCACCAAAGCAAAAATCCTAGATAGATGGAATAAGGTAACTTTGATGATGAACATAATCACACCAAAAAGCTACCTAAAATCTTTTCCTATGGAGACATGCATTCAAGATGATCAAAACAGTAAGAAGTAAAGAACCGTGTTTCCTTACAATTAAGGATGATGAGGTCTTGAGCAGACCAGGATGTTGGAAAATTTTCAAAACAGGGCTCAAGTTTTGCCCAGATTTCAAAACAGGGCTTAAGTTTTCTTTTTACATTTCAATTCAGGACATCCGGCGAAAACATAACTTTTCAGGCGACAATATAGGTTTTCCGGCGACTAGTCTCATACTTCTCCCCTCCCAACCAAACATGCATCATCCATCTTTCTTCAACTAGCCTGCATCACACCATCAAACCCAACCCACTGAACTCAACCTGTAAACACCCTTACCCATTTATGTCTTGGCCAGCACTTGCACAACCCACTGTCTAACTACATCTCACTTCTTTCTATCCCAATCAAAGTCACCATCATCATCCCGGGTGCTCAGACCCTTTTCCTCTTCTTCTTTCTTCTTTCTTTTCTTTTCTTCCTCTACTTGCTCTTATCTCCTCAACCATACGCCCACCTTTGTTTCTCCCCCATCCTTTCTCTGTTTCTCCTCTTTCTTGTCTCTTCTTCTCTTCTTTTTTCTTATTTTTTTCTTTTATTCTTTCTTTCCTTTGCTCCTATGTTCTTTCCCTCTATTTCCCAGCCACTCAAAACCAAACCCATCCAACCCTGTAACTTGCCAACTAACCAACTGCTCATCAACTTCCACATCATTCTCTCCATCCCATCATCGCACTTGGCCAGCCCCATCATCATCCATCCACATCCCCTCACCATCATCCATCTAGCCAGTCAAACATCTCTCCTCATCATTCTCTCATTCTCCCTCTCTTGTTCTCTCATCCATCTGGCGGGCCAAACACCTATCTTGTTTGTGGTTTTGTTTGGCTTGGGGGTTGAGAAATGAGAGAATGATGTCTAACTGAGGTGAGGATATAGGGAGGGAAGAAGAAAATGTGATAACATGAGAAAAGTAGCCGGAAAACTCATATTGTTCCTGCAAAATCCAAATTCTCGCCGGATGTCCTGATTTGAAATGGAAATGGAAAACTTGAGTCCTGATTTGAAATGTCAGTTTTTTATTGTCCTGATTTGAAATCTGAAAAGAACTCGAGCCCTGTTTTGAAATTTTCCCTAGGATGTTTAAGGACATAGATTAATCACATCCTAGAAAACAACATGACCATGAAGAAAACCATGATGAAGCATAAAAGAAGAAATTTATTGATTTCATAAATAATGTTGTAAAGACATGAAGAAGTAAGAATTTACCTGCAGAAGGAGGGGGTGGCTTGAACCAGATGAAACTAAGAAGTCTGTAGTCACCTACTAACTGAGGATTGATATGAACCTTATGCATAGCAAGCGAGGAATTCATCGTATACGCATCACTGGCAGAGAAACTGATTCCATTCACTGGGACAATATCCAAGGTAATATTCAACTGAGACAGTCTAGTTTGGCAAAATTCGATCAACTCAATCTGTTGCTCTTGCAAACCAAGTTGATAGGCCAATTCTTTCAGAAATTCGCTCCGACCTGAATGGTGTGAATACTTCAGTGGTGGAGTACTGAGTGCAATATTCATCAGTAGTAGCTCAATCTTTATTGGGTAAACGCATTGGCAATCTCGACTATCACGTCTCCGAACCGAGCCTGGCTTACAACGGCCTGCCCCAGTTGATAAAACAAAACTACTCCTATGTAAAGGATCCTCAACACAAAATCCACATTATAAAGTGAGAAGAAGAGGGGAAGAAGAGAGTGACTCAAAACTTGGTTTCTGTCAAGTTAATAAGAGAACTTACGATTACAAAAAAAGAAAGAGAGAACTTCAGGGGTCTTTTACCTTCTACATTTTGAGAAGTTTACTAAAAAAACTCAAAACATCTAATTTAATCTAAAACCGTTGAATGTACTTATTTATTCATGTGAAAATGATTATTTTTACAAATATGGTAATGTGTTTCATATGAGATGCCTTTTGGAAAAATGACATTTAGCTGGATTCTAGTGTTATTAAAGTCATGAAGTGACAATTTGGGGAAAAAACTCCAAACCAGCTTCCACAAAAGTACAAACTCAAAGAAGGAAACTGAATGCAAGCTTATCGAGATAACGAGAAGAAAGCAAAAATGAAAAAAAGAAACCATAAAATGGTTTTTTTGGTATAAGAATCGAATCAAGTTTCTAAAAAAAAATACAAATTTAACTATGAAAGAATAGAATACAAAGGGCTCTTTGGCAAAATAATAATAATAAATAAATAAAATAGAAGAAGAAGAAGAATAATACAATGGGCTCCAGTCTCTAGACTAAAGTCCTTAAAAAACAAGAGAACTGCCAAAGAATACATCTTACAAGAAATGTCAAAAAAGATAATCCAATCATCATTTAGGGGTCGTATGTTTGTGGTCATTTGCATATGTAAATAATTCACATGTGTAAATGTTACTCATCATTAATTGTATTTCTTTTTGGTAATTTACGCGTCACATATGTAAATTGCATGTGAAACTGGTGTGAAAATGAGGCCTTTTTCGTACTTCAATTTACACACGTGAGATGATGGTAAAATGTTTCACACCTGAGTTCCATATGAAATGGATTCACACCAAAAACCAAATCAAGTTATAAAAACAAATGAAATAGTGACACAATAAAACACAATGGGCTCGAAACTCCAAACTAAATTCCATATAAAACCACAAATTGAACTCTCAAAGAACACATCTTACCAGAGACAGGTGATGATGGAGGTTGGGCTGAATATGAAGTACTATCATCAGATTCGGGACGTAGATAATAAGGTGGAGCTCTAGAATTAGCGGCAAGGTTTAATTTTATCTTCCTCAATGTTGACTGTTTCACTAAAATTGGCAAATTAGCTGAGTTGCGATTGAAGGTTAGTAATGACCCATAATGGGGAGGCAGTGGCGAAGTGAGCACTTGCGAAGCTTCATCAGGAGGTGAAAAATGTTTCCCATGTGGTCTATGACTAGATGGTAGATACACAGGCTGGGAAAGATTGGTACTCGCATGTGCTGTTGAAGGTTCATGGTGGGATGGTTCAGCTTCAGAAGAGATGAGCATAGAAAAGACTAACACCAGTATATATTTCACTGATGTAAGTTCGACAGTTTCTAACACACCTGCAAGTTTGAGAATATCAAATCATAGACAGTGTATCAAATCGAAGTTGAGAAATTGCCTACACTTTTGAGTTGTGCTATAATGCACTTTTCATGTGCAAAAAGGGAAGTGTCCCTCACTCTATGGTGAGGAAAATATGCATATGAATATTCCCCTATATATATGTTTTATACTTATGGTTTTTTTTCTAAAAATTGAAATCGTATTGTAAATTTCTCAAGGGGACTGAATCAAATTATATAGTGAGTGTAGGAAATAATAAAAAAATATAGTTTTGGTCCGACAATATTATAGAAGTTTTAAAAATAAAAGCACTGTCTATTAATGACAAGTAAGACAGATACAATCATATGAAGAACATTATTGACATATAATACATCATAAATGATAATTAGCTAAATATATTTAAAATATCAATGTTACGAGGAAAAATAAAGAAATTACAAAATATTTACTTTTTGTTCATTTTAAATTAAAAAATAAAATGAAATTTAAACGATCAATCTTACATATTACGAGGTTTCTTGTAGTTAAAATCGATTTTTTTAAGAAATCAATATTGGACAAACCTCTTATGAATAGTTGAATGCTTTTGTCGAATGTTTATTCCTTATTTATTTCTTCTGTTTCCTCAATCCACTAAAATTATAAAGAGGTTTTTTCAACCACTAAATAACCTTCTAAAATAGGAATGCTAACAAAAGAAAAAGAAGTAAAAGGTTTTATTATTAACTTCTTGGTTGTGATTATTTTCGCTTAACTGAATTAATTACTTGAATCATAAAGTTTGTTTAAATTGGTATCAAATTGTAAGACTCACATAATTCACTTGCAAAATGAGATTGGTTGCATAGATAGAAATTATTTTCATTTGGATTTGATATGAATGATAAGATTTTGATAATAATGCTTTTGGTGTCTAAGCTGTATTAAATGATTGGAGCGATTTTGTACCCATAACTTAATTTGCTTGAGTAAATTTATTAGACCAATAAGGTATTGGGCTGGGCATTACTGCCAAGATATACACATTGATTGATCTTCTGGTACAAGATATGATAGAATCTATTTTGATCGAATTGCATAAAATTCACTAATTCTTCGTAGATATATATTTTGGGGGAATGTTCATATGCATCTTTCCCTCACCATAGAGTGAGGGACACTCCCCTTTTTGCACATGAAAAGTGCATTTTGTACCTCACCCTATATACTTGAAAAGTATATTTTATACTTGGAAATTTCCAAAAAGGGAAGTGTCCCTCACCCTATGGTGAGGGAGATGCATATGAATGTTCCCCTATATTTTGATACCCAAATATATGTACATGCACAAAGTCTCCATGTATGAATAAGTCAAACACTCATACTATCACTCTCGATTGCACCACTGTGTCAAGGTCCAAGTTCAAATTATCCTATTATACGGAGTCCATTATTTTATATAATTTTACTATTTTTCTTAAGGTAAGCTATGGTCTCCTCCTCCATTAGTGTTTTCAAACTCAATGTAGATGGAGTGGGAAAAAGAAAATCAGATTTGGGAAGCATTGGTAGCTTTCTTTGCCACAACAAAGAAAAGCATGTAGGTTTGAAGTAGTTGAATGAGGTGGAGATGTGAGCTATTCTCGAGGTTCTATGATCTTTTCTTACTCTTTTCAAGATAAGCGGTCTGTGGGGCACTGCCTATGTCGTGGGCCTCGTGGCTAGACTGGATAGAGCCATTTGCAACCCCCACTGGTATTCAGTTTTCTCAGACCCCAACTATCCCACCTACCCAAATACTCCTCTGACCACTGCCCCTTGCTCCTTTCTCACAACTAGAGGCTTCTCTCTTTCAATGCGCCTTTCAAGTTTGAATCAATGTGGATCCAGCACCCGGACTTTCTCAAGCTGGTAGCCGATCACTGGAGCTCTGAGTTAGAAGGCCATTCCCAATATGTACTCTTAGCTCAAAATCTGAAATCTATGAAGTGTATTCTTAAGACCTGGAACAAGTCGGTGTTTGGGGACATCAAGCTTAAAGTTCAGCAAGCTGATTCAAATGTCCTTTCAATTCAAGCGCTCCTCGATGTGGGCCCGACAAACTCCCTTCATCAAGACCTGTCCGAAGCTAAATCCTCTCTACATAATTGGCTTCGAATTCAGGAGACCCATTGGCGCCAAAAAGCTAGAACCAGATGGCTGAGTGAAGGCGACAGAAACACATGCTTCTACCATGCTTCAACAAGTCTAGAGGGGCAATTAATCGTATATCCAAGATTCTTTCAAATGGAAACTGGGTAGAGGACCCAAATAAAAATCAACTCCTGGCCATTGACTACTTCTCTTCAGTAGCCCAATCTCCCTCTTCTGTCATGGATGAGAATCTGTTCCAAGTGGATAGTATCAAAGTTTCCCCTGCGCAGAATGCCTCCTTGTCTTCTTGCCCTGATGCTGATGAGATCAAGAATGCAGTGTTTGCTCTCAACAAAAACAATGCCCCAAGTCCTGATGGTTTTTCAGGCTCCTTTTTCACATCAACCTGGTCCATTACCGGTGGTCCATTACCGGTGCCTCTGTGATCAAGGTAGTTCAACATTTTTTCTCTTCCAGAAAGCTATACAAAGCTACCAACACTTACTTTCTCACCCTTATCCCCAAAACTCAATCTCCCAGCTCTTTTGCAGATTTCAGGCCAATTAGCGTCCTCAATTTCTCTTACAAAATTATATAAAAAACTATGGCTTCCAGGCTTGCCAAGATCCTCCCCACCATCATATCTCCCAACCAGGCAGCATTTGTCAAAGGTAGATCCATCCACCAGCATATAGCTTTGGCCCATGAACTCTTCCAAAAGCTCAATACCAAGATTAGAGGTGGAGCTTTATGTATGCAATTAGATATCTCTAAAGCTTTTGATAAGCTTAGTTGGGCTTTCCTGCTCAAGTCTCTAGCCTTTTTTAGGCTTCTCTGGGTAATGAATCTCCCTCATCAAAGAGTGCATCTCTACAGCCAAGGGCTCAGTGCTTATCAACAGATCCCCCTGTGGTCTCAGACAAGGGCATCCCCTTTCTCCTTACCTATTCATTATTGCAGAGGAAATCCTTAGCCTCAACTTCCACGAGCTGATAACAAATGGCCTCATCTTCCCTCTTTCCAAAATCCAATCCACCCCTTTCCACCTTTTCTATGCAGATGACATTATTCTCTTTCTCAGAGGCTACAAACCGAGTTTGATTGCTCTAAATCAAGTCTTACGATCCTTCTAATGCTGCTCTAGCCAGTCTATCAACTTAAGGAAAAACAAACTTTTCCTTGGTAAATGCTCAGCTAGAAAAAAAAGACAGATTTAGGAGCTGACTAACCTCCATGACTCTCACCTTTCTTTGAAGTATCTCGGCACCCCCCTTGTTCTTGGCACGCCTAAGAAGCACCATTTTAACCAGTTGATCGACAGGTTCATTTTCAAGTTAGCTGACTGGAAATCTAGGGCTCTAGGCTCCTTTCATTTGCTGGTCGCAGAGTTCTTCTCAGGCATGTGCTAGGCAGCCTTGCAACCCACATTGCATTGGTCCTCCCTGTTCCTAAATCTGTGATTAATCACCAGGAGCGTCTGATGAAGCATTTTCTCTGGTCTGCAGACCCTACCCATTCCAAAATGCACTCCATCCGCTGGCAGGTGGTATATCTCCCCACTGATGAAGGTGGCCTGGGCATCAGGCGTATTCAGGAGCAGAATGTGGCTTCTTTCAATAAACTAGAATGGCAGGCTGCCTCTTCTCAATCTCTCTAGGCGAATTGGATGAGAAGCAAGTACTTTCACAAGTCTTCTCTCTTGAGTTCCATTACCTCTAGAACTGGTTCATTTATCTGGCGCAAATCAGGCAGGCTGCTCACTTTATCCACTCCGGCTCCAGATCGGATCGTCGGGAATGGTAGCCTTGTGGACATCTGGTATGATAGCTGGGCAGAGGACACCTGTTTGGCCTCCCTCTTCCCTTCCTTCTCCTTCCCTTGCAACCAGAGAATCAGCTCCCTCTATCATGGCAACATATGGCCGATCCCTGAAGATATCCCCCATGGTCCAGCAGAGTCTCTCAGGCTGAAGTCCTCCATCAGCAACTCTGTTGACACCATTAGTTGGAAAGCCGACCCAGGTAAGGATCTTACGTTTAAAGAAGCTTGGCAACTCCTTCATTTAAGAGATGTGAAAGTAGCTTGGGCGCCTCCCATCTGGAACTCCCTGATGATTCCTAGAATTACCTTCTTCGCTTGGAGACTCTTGCATTGCAAAATCCCAACCCTGGACTGGCTTCAATCAGTGGGCACAAGCCTTGCAAATCGTTGCAGCCTTTGCAAGTGCAGTATGGAATCTGCCCTCCACCTATTTTTCCACTGTCCCCTATTTTTCCACTGTCCCTTTGTTGCAGCTATCTGGTCTTGGACTATTCAAGAGGTGGGTGTAAGGACTGCTTTTCTACCTTCTCCCACATGGATCTGGCAGCATTTATCTTTTAGCTGTGACAAGCTGTGGCCAAACAGGGGGCTGCTATTATGTTCTTTTTAACTATTTCGGTCATCTGGAAATGTAGGAACAATCTCTTATTCAGAAAACCAGAGCCTCCCAGATGAAGGCCAAGATCCACCTGGCAGAGCTCTACTCATCCTCTCTCAGCAAGTTGGATAAACCTTTTTCTGGTAGGTCTCTCCTTGAGTTCCGAAAGTTCTTTATATGAGTGTTATTCTTTCTGCTAGTTCTTTCCTTTTATTTTCTTGTATAGTAGCCTCTCTGGCTATTTTTGGGGGCTCTTTGCGAATGTTTTTCCTTCTTGCTCTTTTAATTCAATTGCCTTTTAGCAAAAAAATTTAACCAATATTGTTGTTTGCTCATAAAAAGTTCAAACTCACAAGACCAGGCAATATAAATAAGGTCTATAGAGCCAAACCGAGAGTAAAAACTTACTTTGACCATCAAATGATCAAGCCAAACACTCAAATGCATAAGGAAGAGTCCTCCAAATGATATTTAGATTATTTTCAAGCTCAAGGAAGCCAAAAAAAAAAAGAAAAAAAATTTAATTAGAAGTCATTTGAAGCCAACATAGTACATACAATGTGCATTTGGTGGGGCCCACTTTCGGATGATCAGGCGATCCAAAACCTTTAAATTCAGCTCAAAATCATCAAAATCCGCCCCCACCCCCCCCGCGAGTCCTCCAAATGATATTTAGATTATTTTCAAGCTCAAGGAAGGAAAAAAAAAAGTTGAATTAGAAGTCATTTGAAGCCAACATAGTACATACAATGTGCATTTGGTGGGGCCCACTTCCGGATGATTAGGCGATCCAAAACCTTCAAATTCAGCTCAAAATCATCAAAAACCAACCCCCCCCCCCCCCCCCCCCCCCCCCCGGATGATTAGGCGATCCAAAACCTCCAAATTCAGCTCAAAATCATCAAAAAGCATGAAAAAAATTAAAAAAAAAAAAAAAAAAAAAACCCTGCTCTTAAAAACTTGAGGATTTAACCAGAAAAATCCTCTTAGACTTGTCAAAGCCCAAAAACGCCATCAAAGTCTTATAAAGACCATAGTGATCACAGGAGCTCTGTTTGGTTTTTTTTTATTATTTTCCCTCTGAGCAGGGATATCCCTGTTCCTTTTACTTTAAAAAGTCCCAAAACCCTTTTTCCCCTTTTCGTTCTTCTTCATCTTCTTCTCTCTTTCACAATGATCAAGCTCAACCGCCCCTTAGATCCAGACCCTAATCCTTCTTCTGCCATTACCAACACTAATGAAGAAGAAGAGACGGGAATTTCTCTAGCTTCATTTGGAAAAGGCGGCGAACTTCTTCCTAAGCAAACCTAGGAACTAAAACAGAGTTATCAACTAAGAAGATGGTCCAGATCCATCATCCAAGTGCACCAGTCAGTAATTTGTACTCCATAGAGGGGGTCAATTTGTACACCTCCCCCACCATTTTCCTTCTTTCTTCTCTGCAATGTATATGTACAATAGAAATAGATGATGGTGATTATATTAGAGAGAGAGAGAAGTGGGTAATGGATGGGAGAAGGGATAAGTTGTAACTGCAATGATCGCATTCTCCTTTTGACCTGGTCTTTTGGTGTTCTTTTTCTTTGAAGGATCCTGGCTTCAATGTAACGGAAGGGAGAAGAAGTTGGGAGAAGAACGAAAATGGAAAAAGGGGTTTTGCAACCCCGGTCTTCGTGTGGGCGGGGATATCCCCGTCTCAACTGATACCACTTTGAGAGACAACACACAGGGAGCCGGTGATATCCCCGCCCAAATTAGTACTGTGAACGGGGATATCCCTGCTTGTGTTAGTGCTGTGAGCAGGGATATCCCCGCCCACTAGAGTATTGTGGGTGATATATGTCTCTCAGAATTGTATCTCTCATTTGAGGAATTATGACCAAATGTCCATTCCTTATTGAGCTAATGCACATGTGTATGTAACTGATAGTATCCCAAAACTATTTTCAAAGTTTAACCATTTCTATGTTAGTCAATGACCATTCCCATCCTCATATCCAACCATTTCTATGTAAACAAAAGCTAATACCCAATTCTATCATCTTCTATTACAGCCAAAGCTAATGCCACTTTGTATTACTCTTTTAATTAGGAAGGTTTGGCTGTAATAAAAGATGATAGAATTGAGTATCAGCTTTTGTTTACATAGAAATGGTTGGATATGGGGATGGGAATGGTCGATTGGTCGTTGACTAACATAGAAATGGTTAAACTTTGAAAATAATTTTGGGATTCTATCAGTTACATACACATGTGCATTAGCTCAATAAGGAATGGACATTTGGTCATAATTCCTCAAATGAGATATACTATTATGAGAGAATACACCCACAGTCTTCGTGTGAGCGGGGATATCCCGGCTCACAGCACTAACATAAGCAGGGATATCCCCGTTCACAGCACTAATTTAGGCGGGGACATCCCCGTCTCAACTGATACCACTATGAGAGACAATACTCAGGGAGGCGGGGATATCCCTGCCCACACGAAGAATGGGGTTACAAAACCCTTTTTCCCATTTTCGTTCTTCTCCCATCTTCTTCTCCCTTCTACTACTTTAAAGTTGGGATCTTTCAAAGAAAAAAACATCAAAAGACCAAATCAAAAGGAGAATGCGATCATCACAGTTACAACTTATCCCTTCTCCCTTCCATTATCCACTTCTTTCTCTCTCTAATATAATCACCATCTCTCTAATACAAGCGTCGGTGAAGCACTTTTCTTCTCATTGGTTTGTCCTTATCAATCAGGGGATCTGCAAAGTCCTGCAGCTTTCTTTCTTCTTCAATGAATCCCTGCTCAGAAAAGATGAGTCTCTGCTCAGATAAAATGGGCAAAAGAACGAAAATGGAGAAAAGGGTTTTGGGTTTGAAATCTTTTTAAGGTAAAAGGAGCAGGGATATCCCTGCTCAGAGAAAAAATAAAAAAAAATATCAAACAGGGCCTTTGGGACTACTATGGTCTATATAACATATTGATGGTGTTTTTGGCCTTTAACGAATCTAAGGGGATTTTTCCGGTAAAATCCTCTAAAAACTTTATAGGAAACAAGGAGATACAAGCAATAACTCCCCTCGGTAGTGAAGCCTAGGGTTGCGAACCATGAGATATTTCACGGCCTTTTGGTCACTTTTTATTCAAAATGGGTTCCACGAGGGAAAAGTCCACAAGCCTTCAAGTCATCATGACACATATCCTATCAATCGCTGACATGTGACACTCGAATTCCACCCACTCAAATCGATTAAAATAGAAAAACGAGTGACACGTTTCGCCAATAAAAAAAAGGGTAAATTAGGGAGAGATCCCTCATTATTGGGCTATAAAGTCTCTAGGACATAGCATTACTTTTTAAGGCTTAGAGTCCCTTGCGCATGGAATTAATTCAGGCGGTGGTCCATATTTTTTATGACATATTTGCCCTTCTAACCATTTAAATGGGTGTGTGGTCCCTAAGCATGTGACATCAGATTTTTTTATGACTTATTTGCCCTTCTAACCATTTAAATGGGTGTGTGGTCCCTAAGCATGTGACATCACTGTCTTTCCCAGATTATTTTTACAAGGTCCTTACCACCTGTAACGGGTTGGGTCTTGGACCATGGCAAGTGAACTATTTCATAATCCTCATGGCTAGTCCTATAACAGCCTTGAGGGATGGAAGACACTGTTTCAACAGAAATGAAGAGCTAAAGAAGAAAACCTAAAAGATTACTTGAACAATTGATTGCATAAGTCACATGGGGTAGGTTGCTAGATTCAGATAAGTTTTAATCAAAGCTAGATAAATGTAAACTAAATCTAGTCAAACAAAACCAAATCTAGTTAGATAATCTCATATCGAAGTGACATGACTTGCTTTCAAATTGGTTGTGATTTCAAACACAGATAAATACATATAAACTCAAATAAACTCATGCCAAGGTCAAATAAGTTCAAATCAAAGTTAGATAAATTCGCAGGAAACTCAGATAAATTCACTTAATTCGTATCAAACTCAGATAAATTCAAAGCAAATACAAATAAATTTATATCAAACTTAGATAAACTTGTACCAAACACAGATAACATCATGCCAAAGTCATATAACACATACAAAACTTAGATAAATTCACAGCAAACTCAAAAAAACTCATTTAACAACTCAGAAAAACTCATGCCAAAGTCAAATAAGTTCACATCAAAGTTAGATAAATTCACAGCAAACTCAGATAAATTTACTTTAATTCATATTAAACTCAGATTAATTCAAAACAAATACAAATAAATTCATATCAAACTTAGATAAATTCGTACCAAACACAGATAACATCATGCCAAAGTCATATAACATCATGCCAAAATAACACATACAGAACTTAGAAAAATTCACAGCAAAATAAACAAAAAACCTCATGCCAAAATCAAATAAGTTTACATCAAAGTAAGATAAATTCACAACAAACTCAGATAAACTCACTTAATTCGTATCAAACTCAGATTAATTCAAAGCAAACACAAATAAATTCATATTAAACTTAGATAAATTCATACCAAACACAGATAACATCATGCCAAAGTTAAATAACATTATGCCAAAATCAGATAACACATACATCAAAGTTAGATAAATTCACAGCAAACTTAGATAAATTCACTTAATTCGTATCAAACTCATATTAATTCAAAGCAAACACAAATAAATTCATATCAAACTTAGATAAATTCATACTAAACACAGATAACAACATGCCAAAGTCAAATAACATTATGCCAAAGTCAGATAACACATACAAAACTCAGATAACACATACATCAAAGGTAGATAAAGTCACAGGAAACTCAGATAAATTTACTTAATTCGTATCAAACTCAGATTAATTCAAAGAAAACACAAATAAATTCATATCAAACTTAGATAAATTCATACCAAACACAGATAACATCATGTCAAAGTCAAATAACATTATGCCAAAGTAAGATAACACATACAGAACTTAGATAAATTCACAGCAAACTAAAAAAAACTCATTTAAAAGCAAGTTGAATACATTTTAAAGTCAAATAAAATCTTGTGAAATTCAGTTAATTTCATGCCAAACTCATTATTTCATAAGAAACTCAGATAAACTTAAAAAAAAACCCAGAGAAAATCGTTTGAAAGTCACATAAATTCATTTGAAACCTTTTTTAATTAATAACAAACAAAGTTAAATTGAAATCAAACTCAGAGAAATAATGTAATATACAGATAAATTCATTTAAAGTCCTATTTAATTGATCATAAACTAAGATAACTTTATATAAAGCTTAGATAAATACATGTCACAGTCAAATAATTTCATATCAAGCTCAGATAAATTCAAACCAAAACTTAGATAAACTTATGTCAAACTCAATTAAGTTTAAGTCAAGATGATTTGATTGCTTGAGGTCACTGATGAGTTGATTTTGCTTCTTTCTGCAGTTTCCTTCATCTTTGATTTCAGAATCTTTATTTTGCTTAAATTTCGGAGTGTATGACGGAATATTTTAAAGCAATGCATGTTTGGTGACGTATAGAGTATATAAAGAGAGGGCATTTTTGTCCTTTTGACTCACTAAATGTTAAAAGGGGACCGCTGTCTTTATGAGAAAATGACCTGGACCACATGCTATAAAACGTACAGTTGAGGGACCTTTCACCAAATGCCCCTAAAAAAAAACCGACACGTGGCACCCACACTGATCACTCTCTCACACCTCTCTATGACTACAAGTCGTTCCTAGTTGGAAGTGGAGGAAACATGATCACCATCATGGGAATCATGTAAATCTCCCGCGACCCCAGGCAATAGAGAGGTCGAGACCTGCAATCCCGCAGGCACTTTATGACCCCACCTTCCACAACTACCCGAATACATTACATAAAAAAGCACTTTCTACGAATGATGTAAAAACTTTAATATAAAATATAAAATTCCATGTTATGGACAGGATCGAGGTATCAATGATTGTGTCCTAGATTTTTTTTTCTTGGTATCAATGGTTGTGTCATAGATTTTTCCTTTTTTTTTTTTCTTTTTGTGAATGGTAATATGAATTGAACCCGCAACCTTCTGGTTGGAAAATCAAGCACCTTTCAATCATACTATAAGATCTTGCCTTTTGTCTTGGATTTTAAAAATATAGAATCTTGAGCATGTTTGGTAAAAGACGAGGAATCCATAGATTTGATGATTCTTCACTGCCATTGGAATAAAGATTTCTCGCTAGAGATTTTTATAGTTGAGGGTTTCGCATTGATATTGGCCTGTATCGATGCATATAACTTAGGAGAATAGGGTTCAGTGTGCAAATCCACTAAAGTGAATATCTTTAAATCTTATGGAGGGGTGATCGGATCTTAAAATCCTAACAAATGAATATTTTCGTTCGTCTAAATCCTCAAAAATTTACAATTGCCAAATATGAATTTACCACAACTTAAAGGAAATAAAAAATCTTTTCCCTAAAAATTTGGTTGCCAAACGTGACCGTAATCTGCACAAAGTTCATTTACATATACAAATCCTACATATGTAAATGTTATATATGCATATGTGTAGGGTTCATTTATATATGCAAATCCTATATATGTAAATGTTATATATGCATATGTTACACATGTGAAACACATTACGATGTTTGTCAAAATCAACATTTTACATGATTAAATGAGCATAGCCAATGGATTTTAAATTTACTAGAATGCTTTAGACTTTCTCACAAATTTCTTAGAGTTCATGAAGACTTAAGATATAAGACTTTGCCTCTTCATGTTTACTGTTAGTACAAGAATACTGAACTGTTGGACCCCACATGAGAAAAATCACCTCATAGCACACCTATGAAGGTTTGAAAAATGATGGTGTGTAAAAGGCTTCATTTATGTACACCTCATTTATGCACAACATGCGTAAATCTGTGCAAGCAAAAGTGTCACATGCATAATGGTTATGTAATAAATCATTTATATATGTAAATGAACACAAACAACCGACCCTTAAGTATTTCTATTCAATTCAACATTCGATTTAATGAGGTGCTAAATCATTTAAATCTGTAAATGAGCGCAAACAATTGATCCCTAAGCATTTTTATTTGATTACGTGATGGCATTCACATGGTTTTAAATGTGTGGCTATGAAATGAAAGTCATATCATATGTGCAGCTACAGGTGCATTAGGGTACATATACTGCAAAAATGTGGTTTATGAATACGCCCCCTTTCTTTTTTGGAAAGTAAGTAAGATTATATTAAACAACTCTCAAAAGAAGGTAAAGGTGACCTCTATACAAAACTAAATCACTTTCAACCTTCTACAATACCTAAGTAAGGAAAAAAGCCGAAAAAGAAAAAAAATTGATATAGCAACCCACAATTTGGGGTTTGCTCTTTTGGTGGAATAAATGGCCTCCCCCAAGTCTCTTATGTTTTGGGACAACACAACAACTTGGACACTGAAAAAAAAAAAAAAAGTGATTTTCAGCAATGGGAAAAAACACCTTTAGGGACAGTTTTTTTTTTTTTTTCCGGCTACTAAAAGTTTCTTATACTAGGTTTTTAGAGGTGGTAATCTTTTTCCGCCGCTGAAGTGGGTGGAAACCCTTAGATCAGGTCATTCTTCTACAATACCTCAGTAAGAAAAAAAGCCTCTCTTTATATAGCAACCCACAATTTGGGGTTGCTCTTGGAATAAATAGCCTCCCCCAAGTCTCTTGTGTTTTGGGACAACACAACAACTTGGACACTGAAAAAAAAAGTGATTTTCAGCAATGGGAAAAACGCCTTTAGGAACGGTACTAAAAGTTTCTTATACTAGCAAGGTTTTTAGAGGTGGAAATCTTTTTCCGCCTCTAAAATGGGTGGAAACCCTTAGAAAGGGGGAGGGCGGGGGGGTTCTCCGCCGCTAAATGTGACTTTTTTTTAGTGACAACATCATATAGGTTACTACTCTTCTTCCTTTTTTGTTAGGAAACATGATTGGAAAATGGTAACATTCAGGTCCTAACCTAATATGGTTGAAAAATCACTTCACACACTATATACTTGGGACAACTAGGTCCAAAGTTTGGGTGACATTTGAGCAAATGGCAGAATATACTAAGATTTTTAATTTTATGGATAACTCTATATTAGAAAGTACCCTTCCTATTTGTTTTCTTAGATGTACATTAAAAACTGAAGGATATTAATATATTGCGGAAGCAAGGATCTATAGGTGTTGGCTGCTACAAACGCGAGTGACTGTCTACAAGAGATCAGTCACATATGAGTCACTCTTCAATATCCAAGGGCAAGGATGACTCATCAATATCCAAGGGCAAGGATGGACACCCTGGATGCAGAAAATGATGATAGAGAATTGGAGATCTAGTGGAAAGAAGATGAATCTTCAAAGTTATCTCAAGCTATATCTCTCATGTCTATATATAGCCCTTAGGCTAATGTGTGATGAGATCTCTATTCAAATTCGAATTGAGAGATGATTAGATCAATCTCTATCAATTTGAATTTGAATGTAGATATAATAAAGAGATAGAGAGTCGGATAAAACTCAAGTTATCCTTATCCATTTCACCATGAGACTCCTTGTGAGGGGTGTATCTTTGTGAGTGGGGTCCATCCCCATGTAAACACAAGTGGGTCCCATCACAAATGCTAACAAAACTATGTACAACTCATACACATTTAATCCATTGAGAAAATAGAGACCTAGCAGATAAGTAGTAAATGTATATCTGTTATGGTATATTTATTTTTAAAAAATGGACATGTTACAAAGACCATCAACCAGAAACACTTGGTATAAACCGTAAATATATGTACTAAGAACTTGAACTATGTACAATCAGAATACCCAGCTCCCACTTTTGCTAATGATCGACTTATTGTGAGTTCATTTGCTTCTCTAGAAATGTGGTTGAACATGTTCTTAATCTCAGAGTTTTCTATTCTCCTTTTGTAGAAACTGCCAACTAGTCCCACACTAGCATTCCTTGACTCTGTTGCTATCTTTGGGCCGTGAAAGAATAACCAAACAATCTCGTTTAATGCCAGCATTTCCACCCTATTAATTTGAATTCCCCACGGCAGCTGGCTTGGAAAAAGTTAGCAGTATTTCACCCTTCTCATCATTTATAAGCTCTAGATGGAACAGCTACCATTGAAATTATTGTTAATTAAGTTTGTATGTGTAGAAAAGTTAAGGAACTATATGTTGCCAAATTTTCTGTGGTGATTTCATCAACGAGCATTGACTTGGTCCTTGATACAGCCGCCATATGAGGAAACTTTGACTTACGAAATTCTTCTATATCTTTTTTTGGGGTTTTGACCATACAGGGTATAAAATATCCTGTATTTCTTGAAATGGTGTTGACAAAAAATATATCCCAAATATGGGTATCGTACAAAGATCCTCTTTTTTTTTTCCACTTTTACCCTTTTTGTGCGATATCGCAAATATTTGCGATATCGCATAAACTGAAGAGTCATTATATAGCTGCTCGTTTTCCCTCCCTTTTTTCCCTCCTTTTGCAGCGAAAAGTAAGCCGTTTTTCCTCATTGTTTTTTCATATCTTTTGTTCATCTAATACAATCAAATAAAAAAAATTAAGAATAAATTTCAAAGTATCTCCATGACCATAAGTTTTTGGTGTCTCAATGCCCAACCATTTTTAACATAACATCTGACAGAGTATATGAAAAACTCCAAACATGTCCAAATATTGTGTAAAAAGAATCGTTTGAATGCCTTTGGAGAAATAAAAGAGCGATTGCTACAGCAAATACATTTTTAGGACGTTTCATATCTTTTGTTTCATCTAATATAATCAAACAAAAAAATTAAGAATAAATTCCAAAGTATCTCCATGACCATAAGTTTTTGGTGTCTCAATGCCCAACTATTTTTAACATAACATTTGACAGAGTATACAAAAAATTCCAAACTTGTCCAAATATTATGTAAGAAGAATCATCTAAATGCCTTTGGAGAAATGAAAGAGCGATTGCTTCATCCTTTTGAGAACCTCCTATAAAGATGAAGACAGCCACAGGAAAATAATGAGGGAAAACGACTTACTTTTTGCTGCAAACGGAGGAAAAAAAGGGAGGGAAAACGAGCAGCTTATATAATAACTCTTCAGTTTATGCGATATCGCAAATATTTGCGATATCGCACAAAAAGGGTAAAAATGGAAAAAAAAAAAGAGGCTCTCAGTATGATACCCATATTTGGGATATACTTTTGGTCAACACCATTTCAAGGAATACAGGGTATTTTATACCCTGTACGGTCAAAACCCCTCTTTTTTTCCATACACCATGCAATCATGATAAGGGTTATGATCATTTCCAACGAGATTAATATTTTGCCCCTCTTTCTTAAAGGTCCTAACCAACATCCACCCAATTGAGAACAAAAATATAAAATGAAGTAAACCATGCCAAAGTAGAGAGTTTCAAAGACAATAATCATATATGAGATACAAGGGATCAATGCATAAGTGATAAATGGACTTCTCTACAGCCCAACACATGAAGCATAAATTGGATATAGTAGAGTTGTTAGGTTTAAGATGATCAATTCTATTGAAGGCTACTGCCTAACAAAATGCCTTGACTCTAGGTGTTGCTTGAGATTCCAAATTCTCTTATGAGAGAAAGTTGGCACTCGGGATAATTTCCCAAAAAAGGATAGTCAGGACATTGCTACTTGGATTATCAACCAAGATTCTAAAATACAATGTTATTTTAGATGTCTTGTATTCCATGAAAACTGATCGTACAGGGCATATTATACACCAGGCCCAATTGGGAGGTTAAGGGGGGTGTGTGTACACTGTACAGTGTGTAATGTTTTGGGGGCATTATGAGTATACAATTGAGATTCTTATTTTAGGGGGTCCATATTGCAGTTAGATGTGAGAGAAGTGAGTGGAAAACCCCAAAGAGGCTTTCGTAACTTTATTTTTTCTTGCCAAACCATGTAAACGCTTGTGTTAGGTTTCTATGTGCTTTTCTTTGTTCCCATAAAACCCTTGGGGACTGTTTGGTTAGTGGTACTTTTGACAAAGAATTGGGATGTTGGAGATTTCTGATAATGTCTCAAACAATGTTGTTTGAGAATTCCAAATGCTTTGTTTGATTTATAGAATTCTCATAATTCTAAATATTAGTCCACATAAAAAGTTCCAAATGCTCTATTTGATTCATAGAAATTCTTAGAATTTTGAATTTTGGTCCACATGAAAAGCCACTTTTAGCCTTTTGAATTCTTAGAATTTCAGCATTTTAATTGCCAGAGTGGGGTTTAGCAGTTGGAATTCCACTTGGGGGGTCAACATTGGAAGAATCTGAGATTCTCCTAGGAATTCTCTGAGACAATAATTTTCAGAAATTTTGCAACCAAATAGGCCCTTAGTTTGATTTCACTACATGTAATTTTTGAAAAAAACCGATCCGTTCCATCACTTTTGTTGAGTTTGGCTAATATCGACATATATATATATAGAGCAATCATTACATGTGTACCTCGTGCATTCGGCCCTTTTGTACGCGACTAAACACAGCTGTTGATCTAAGTCGAAGGGCTGATAATAATATCATGAGAAATTGAAATAAAGAGAGTGGGAATCACGAGATGAAGGAATACATATATATATATATATATATATATACAACTTATGTTATTCTAAGCGGAAACAGTGTTGGCCCCACAAATCAAAGTGTAATATGTAACGCCCTGAAGTCCCACATCGACTATAGAGAGGAAATTGATTGGGATTATATGTAGAGCTTACACCCTTACCTTGCATGAGGCCTTTTGATGGGTTGAGGCCCATCAGAAATAAAACCGTGAGGCCAGTGGGCCAAAGCGGACAATATCATGCATGCGTGTAGGGTGGAGCATTACAAATGGTATCAGAGCCGACTCTCGACTAGTTCGAGTGCCTTATGGGGGGTGGAATGTGACGCCCCGGAGTCCCACATCAGACTATAGAGAGGAAAGTGATTGAGATTATATGTAGAGCTTACATCCTTACCTTGCATGAGGCCTTTTGATTGAGGCCCATCAGAAACAAAACCGTGAGGCCAGTGGGCCAAAGCGGACAATATCATGCATGCGTGTAGGATAGGGCGTTACATAATATCTGTATTTTTGACATAATGGAAGTGAAAAATCCAATTGAATTTATCTTAATTTTGGAGATGATAATTTGATGCAGTTTACGATGAAGATGATTTTACTGACGATTTCAGCTTAGGATAACATAAGGAAAGACCCTATATATATATAGGTTATTTTAGTTATCTGACAATTCATCGTTCCTCAATTCAAATAGCCACCATATTTATTGCTTAGACTTTTTTTTAAAGGAAGAACTAAGTGTTGTACTACCAATTAATTGTCGACTTAAATATAGAAGCACGATTAGAGCGCAAGTAATGAAAAATACAATAAGATCCACTAATGATGAAATCAAAGTGGCCTCAGCCTAATGATTGAGATAAAGCTACGTCAAGTCAATGGTGGACATAGAGTGACACCAACAAAATGGTTCAATCATGGTAGGATCATGCATTGATATAGTCGTATAGCACGGAGGTTCACATGAAGTGTTGAGAAATCAAGGTGGACTCATCTAAGAAAGATATAATGAGGTCTACTTTGTAAGGAAATTACTTTTTAGGTCTTTTACTTAGACCACAAGTCCTTACCTTTCCATAAATTGTGGTCATTAAAGGAATCCTGTTTTCATAGGATACATGCTATCTCTTAATCATATAAGGTTTCCTAAAGAGATATATTCCATAACAAACTCTACCTTGATGGACGGTTGAGATTAAAACTAATGGAATCCTAATTGGAATATACTTGGTCCTCTCTCCACCTATAAAAAGAGTCTTTCCTCCATCATAAAGACTCATTCACAAAATTCAACACATTAAGGCTTATAGGCAAGGAGAGAGAAACTGAAGTTATTCCCTAAAGTCTCCTTGGGCGGATCTCAACATCAACATCAGACAGCAGGATCAGAAAGCTCTCTGCATCAAGATGTCTGGAGGTAATCTTTAATTAAATCCTATACGTGATAATCATGATGTTCTCGATCTTAGGGTTCATGTTAATAATAGACTAACATGTGGTATCAGAGCATGGTTATTAGAGAACACATGATCGTCCATTAATAATAGGATAACACCCCCTACATCATGGTTTGGTGCTCCGTCCATTCTAGTGGGCCCCACCCATTCCCCCTCAAGTGGGCTATGATGAGGGTGGACCGTAGCACGTGCACCCATGTCACAGAGAAAGTTTTATGTTGATATGAAAGTACTTTGCACGGAAACCCACGGTACATGGATTTGTGGAGGCATACGATGCAAGACATCCAATGCATGAACTTTTGTGACAGTAAAATTAAGACTAAATAATGATCGGAGTAATATTAAGCAAACTCATTGTGATGGTAGAACTCCCATTAATAGCTACATATGTTTTAAATTTTGAATCAACGAGTTTGACTAGAGTAACTCAGTTTTATTATGAATTTATTAATGGGTGAATTCGCTGAGAGATGCTGGCTATGGATCGAGTAATGACTTCACCAGTCGAGCCGGCTCACTCAAGATGGTTTGGTATGTATGAGCATCTTAGGTCTGTCCCAAGCTATATCAATCACTGACTGCATGTAAAAGGCTTTTAACATGTGCAAGGTGTAGATCAACTCATATTGCTACTTGTCAATGGCCCAGTGGACTGATATGATCCAGCTAATTTTCACATCCACCTTGCTACTTGCACATTAGGTCTGTACATGAATGGACCATCTGACCGGTAGAGCTATCCCTAACTCTTCAATTAAGTGGCTAACACAGCCTACAAAATTTTAGTATTATGCTGATTATTATGCTAAATTATGCTGATTATCTGGAGTGTGTTTCTTTATAATTAATGATATAATGCCTCAAAAAAAAAAATTTCCGGGGCGGCACCGCCTTTTTTTTTTTGATCGCCTACCCGGAATCGGCGAACCAGAGGACTGCCATCCGAGGCTCGGCCATCTTTATCAGTATGTTTCATATAACGAATGATCTCTCATGTATGCATAGAATATATAATGTCATATATTCATATTAAGCTAATTCTGATCACCAAAGTTGTATGCTTAAGGTTAGGTCTCACCACAGTGACCCTAACAGTTAAACACTGATATTTGGCCTTAATAGTACCATCATGATGTTTACTTTTCCCATTGTTCAAGCGCATGAAGAATTTAGTCGCCCACAGGCGGATTATAATCATACGTTTGAATAATAATTAAGGAGTGTTTGTTCATACATGGACCAAAGATATCCACAGATATCTTACTTGTTCTAATTAAAAGTACCATCACTCATTTATACCACCTTGAATATGATGACCTAAGATGGTATAATGTGTAGAAATTATGGTGACTACCCACAGGAGCACCTAAATTTCCTTTTGTCATATATATTCATATATTATGCATGTGTTGTCTTATTTTAATTAAAGCCTTATTGTTATATCTCTATTGCAGTTATAGTACCCACTAATCTGAATTCGCATGCTACCTCTGTCACTAAACTCAATGGAACCAACTTCTCCGAATGGAAAGAGCAAGTTGAGTTCACATTGGGGGTACTTGAACTGGATATGGCTCTTCGTAAAGATAAGCCGGCTCCACTCACTGCCACAAGTAACGCTGAGGAAAAGACCCTCTTTAATGCTTGGGAGAGGTCTGACAGACTAAGCACTATGTTTTTGCGAATGACTATTGATGCCAACATCAAAACATCCCTTCCTACACCTGAGAATGCTAAGGACTTTATGAAAGCCATTGAAGATAGGTTTAAGACTGCAGATAAATCCCTTGCTGGAAAACTAATGGCAGATCTTACAACCATGAAGTTTGATGGCACTCGCTCAATGCATCAGCATGTCATTGAGATGACCAACCTTGCTGCTAAACTAAAGAATTTGGGACTATCCGTGGATGATGCTTTTCTCGTCCAATTTATCCTAAACAGTTTGCCTCCTCAGTACGGGCCTTTTCAAATTCACTACAACACTATTACGGAAAAGTGGACAGTGAATGAATTGGCCAACAAACTGGTTCAAGAGGAGGTCAGGCTGAATCAACAAGGTATTAAAGTAGCTCATCTCGTTCAAGGAGCTGGAAACAAAGCTGGGAAAAAGAAAAATTCAGGCCAGAAAAGGGCACCACCCAAATCTAATGAGGCCAGTCAAAACCCCAAGAAGAAAAGAAGGAAAACTTATGCAAATTTTGCAAGAAACCTGGATATTTTCAGGCAGACTGCATTAAACGTAAAGAATGGTTCGAAAAGAAAGGTAACCCTCTGGGTTTCGTAAGTTATTTCGAATCACATCTTACTGATGTTTCTTCTGATACTTGGTGGATTGACACTGGTGCTAATGTTCATGTTTCCAATTCAATGCAGGGATTCCTTACGATCCAAACCATAAACCCAAGTAAGAACTTCCTTTTTATGGGCAACAAAGACAAAGCTCCAGTTGAAGCCATTGGCACTTTTCGTCTTGTTTTAGATAGCGGTTATCAGTTAGACTTATGTCAAACTCTTTATGTTCCGTCTATTTCCCGTAATTTGGTTTCTGAAAGCGCACTTGATAAAGATGGTTACTCGTTTGAATTAGGAAATGGTAATTTCAGTTTACTTAAAAATTCTAGTCGTATTGGTTGTGGAATTTTATTTGATGGGCTATACAAGTTTCATCTTAATAGTCAAATTGCTGAAACTCATCTTACCCTGCATTCTAATGAAACCAAATGAAAGTCATCTAAAAATGACTCTTATTTCTTGTGGTATAAAAGACTGGGTCACATATCCAGTGAAAGAATCAAACGATTAGTAAAAGATGGTGTCCTTCCGGATCTAGATTTTACTAATATTAAGTATGTGTGGATTGTATTAAAGACAAATCAACAAAACACACAAAGAAAGGAGCCACATGAAGTACTCAGCTTCTTGAAATAATTCATACAGACATTTGCGGACCCTTTGATGTTCCAACCTTTGGGGGAGAAAAGTACTTCATTACCTTTATTGATGATTACTCACGTTACTATTATTTACACTTGTTGCATGACAAATCTCAGTCTGTAAATGCTGTACAAGTGTTCATTACTGAAGTTGAAAGGCAACTAGATAAAAAAGTGAAAATCATAAGGTCAGATAAAGGTGGTGAATTTTATGGTAGGTATGACGAAACAGGACAACATCCTGGACCTTTTGCAAAACTTCTCCAAAAGCTTGGAATTGTTGCCCAATATACAACGCCTGGTTCACCATGGCAGAATGGTGTAGCTGAAAGGCGAAATCGTACATATATGGAAATGGTTAGATCCATGATGAGTCATGCTAACTTACCTATATCCTTGTGGATGGATGCTCTACGCATAGCTGTTTATATCTTGAACAGGGTTCCCAGTAAGGCAGTTCAAAAAAAAAACCATTTGAACTGTGGAAAGGTTGGAAACCTAGTTTAAGACATCTCCAAATTTGGGGTTGTCCAGCTGAGGCTAGAGTCTACAATCCACATGAAAAGAAATTGGACCTTAAAACGATCAGTGGTTACTTTATAGGTTACCCAGAAAAGTCCAAAGGATTTAGGATTTACTGCCCTAACCATAGTACGAGAATTGTTGAAACCGGTAATGCTAGATTCTTTGAGAATGGCGAAATCAGTGGGAGTAATAAAACTCAAGATGTGATCATTCAGGAAATCAGGGTACCTATCCTTTTACCCTCTATTCCGAAAGATGTTGGAAATCATCCCGTTGTTGAACCATTTAACAATGAGGAGAATCCAATCAATGATCACCAACTCCATCATGAGATTGTCGCCAATGAACATAAGGATGAAGCACCAGAGGAACCAGCATTGAGAAGGTTTCCAAGACAAAGGAGATCAGCTATTTCCAATGATTACATGCTTTACCAAGTAGAATCTGAAGAATGGACAATTAAAGACCCGGTTTCTTATTCACAAGCCATTAAGGATGTTAATTCTAGTAAATGGATTGATGCCATGACGGATGAATTGAAATCTATGGATGAAAAACAAGTATGGGAAGTTGTTCAATTGCCTCCAGGACACAAACCAGTTGGCTGTAAATGGGTCTTCAAGACCAAACGCGACTGCAAAGGCAATATTGAATGACATAAAGGCAGACTTGTTGCCAAAGGTTTTAATCAGAAAGAAGGCATTGATTATACTGAGACTTTTTCCCCTGTATCCAGGAAGGATTCTCTTAGAATTATCATGGCATTAGTAGCTCACTATGACCTCGAGTTACATCAAATGGATGTGAAAACTGCCTTTCTTAATGGAGACTTAGAAGAAGAAGCCTACATACGTCAACCTGAAGGCTTCATAATTGAAGGTCAGGAAGATATGGTCTGCAAACTTAAGAAATCAATATATGGACTGAAACAAGCTTCGAGGCAATGGTACCTAAAGTTTCATGAAATCATTACTGCCTTCGATTTCACAGAAAACATGGTTAACCCTTGCATATACCTCAAGATTAGTGGGAGTAAGTTTATATTTTTGGTTCTGTATGTTGATGACATATTATTGGCTAGTAGCGACCTTGGTTTATTACATGCTACAAAGGATTATCTCTTTAAGAATTTTGAAATGAAAGATATGGGAGAGGCTTCCTATGTGATAGGAATAGAAATATTCCGTGACAGGTCACTTGGTATTTTGGGGTTATCTCAGAAAGCATATATTGATAAAATTTTAGAGAGATTTGGCATGATGACATGTTCCTCTAGTCATGTTCCACTGCATAAAGGAGACAAACTTGATCTTACGCAGTGTCCACAGAACGAATTGGAACGTAAAGAAATGGAAAAATATCCTTATGCTTCTCTAGTAGGGAGTCTGATGTATGCACAGGTCTGTACAAGACCTGGCATTAGTCATGCTGTTGGCATGCTGGGTAGATTTCAAAGCAACTCAGGAATCACTCATTGGAAAGCTGCAAAGAAAGTGTAGAGATACCTCAAGGGAACAAGAAATTATATGCTCACATACAGAAAATCAAGTCACCTACAGGTAACTGGTTATTCCGATTCAGATTTTGCTGGATGTCCTGACACCAGACTTTGCACTCTTGGTTATGTGTATCTTTTATGTGGAGGTGCAATATCATGGAAAAGTCAGAAATCAGAGTTACTTTACACATCCACCATGATGACTGAGTATGTGGCATGTTATGAGGCTGCAATTCAAGGAACATGGTTGCGTAACTTTATCTCTCAGTTTGGAGCTTTGAGTTTCATCTCTAAGCCATTAACTCTTTACTGTGACAATGAAGCTGCAACCTTCTTCTCCAAGCATGACAGGATATCTAAGGGAGCCAAACACATGGACCTTAAATATCTATCACTAAAGCAAGATGTTAGATTATAGAAATTTGTAATAGAGTCCATACGTATAGATTTCATGGTTGCAGACATATTCACGAAAGGACTACCTCCAAAGACCTTTCAGGGTCATACTGAAAGCATGGGTCTTGTAGATAGTTCTTGATTATTATTTTCTGCCTTATATTTCTCTACTTGTATTGGACATTTATTGGGCTCTTAATGCATATCTACATCTGTCATTTCTGTTTTTCCATTGTGTACATATTTATGTTTGGATGAATAATAAACAGAATCAGTCTTTAACCAAAGACATTATGAGACCATTACGTCAATCTCTTATTATGGTCTAGTTATGCAAGTTGTAAATGACGTAGTACATGGAAGTAAGCATGTTGCAAAATAATGTGTGCACGCCATGTCTCTCATTCACAACCGAATTAGCTAAGACACTTATGATAACCGACTAAAGCAATGTTTAGCATATAATGCGCGCCTTATGATTCCTAAAATGAAAACATTAAAGGATCTTCCTATTGACCAAGTGGGAGACTGTAAGGAAATTACTTTTAGGTCTTTTACTTAGACCACAAGTCCTTACCTTTCCATAAATTGTGGTCATTATAGGAATCCTGTTTTCATAGGATACATGCTATCTCTTAATCATATAAGGTTTCCTAAAGAGATATATTCCATAACAAACTCTACCTTGATGGACGGTTGAGATTAAAACTAATGGAATCCTAATTGGAATATACTTGGTCCTCTCTCCACCTATAAAAAGAGTCTTTCCTCCATCATAAAGACTCATTCACAAAATTCAATACATTAAGGCTTATAGGCAAGGAGAAAGAAACTGAAGTTATTCCCTAAAGTCTGCTTGGGCGGATCTCAACATCAACATCAGACAGCAGGATCAGAAAGCTCTCTGCATCAAGATGTCTGGAGGTAATCTTTAATTAAATCCTATACGTGATAATCATGATGTTCTCGATCTTAGGGTTCATGTTAATAATAGACTAACATACTTATCATGGTGATGCCTATTCAATAATGGAAAACATGGTGAATCTCACACATGATTTGCTCTCATTAATTGACCCTCAATGTTTCTACCATCTAGTTAGCCACCTTGACTTACAATATTATTTAATAAAGAATACATAATTAGATGAGCCACTAAGATTTTATTTATTTGTAACGGCCACAATTTTTCTATTGTTCGATAAACCCCAAGTGCTTTTTTCCTATTGAGAAGATCCGTTACTATTTTCCTATTATACAATAGCTCTGCCATATTACGCATGCCACCATGTCGTCTCATCACCATCACCATCACCATCAGGGGTGGCCCTGGGGACAGCCCGCACAGGCGGTGGGCTGGGGCCCCAAATTTTGGCCCAAAATGGGGGCCTCCAAGTCTAACAGTTAGGAAAGAAATCTCAATAGTTAAGAAAAAAAACCTCAGATCCAATATTTCGTTGCCCCACATCAGCATTCCTAATTTCCAATGCCATGACAGCAGTAATGAATTTTTATCTCCTTGATTCCAGCAATGAGTTATGAGGCTCTTCGCGTTTCAAAGCTAAATCGCCTCCTCAAGAGTCACGACCAAAATCCCATCTTTAACCGCTTCTTCCTCTTCCTCTAACACCTGCTATTCTCAGATTCTCTCTCTCGGCCCTTCAAGTTTGAACTTATGTTGTATACATTGCCTTTGCCTATAAAGGTATGTCTTCTACTTCCTAATGTCTCTGTTTTTCTTAGAATCCAAATTTATTTGAGATGTAATGCACATATAAGTTATATTTTTGACCTTTTGTTTCATGGATGGTTGAGATTTTTTTGATAAATTGTCGTGTCTGTTGATTTATATGTAGACTAGGTTGCACATGTAATTACTTTTAATGGCCGACACCCACGGTATGCTTGAACAGTTGAGCATTATATAAATATATAATGTGGCTTCCGCTTTGCAGCCAGCTTTACAATCATACCCTCTATATTTACATGTAGTTGATTTTGATCATAGAGATCTAGAAAAAATCAAATATTTTATGAAGTCCAAATATTTTAGTCTTAAAACAAGATCTGTAATGAGACAACTATCAACACCAACTATAAATCATTTGAAGTCACGGGATAATTGTTTTCCAAATGCATGGGTTGTATACAGAATTCTGCTGACTATACCAGTTACTGTTGCATCTGCAGAAAGAAGCTTTTCAAAGTTAAAGTTGATCAAATCTTACCTTCGATCAATCATGTCCCAAGAAAGATTAAATGGATTAGCTATGTTATCTATTGAAAAGTCTTTGGTAGAAAAGCTTGATTATGAAGACTTAATTAGTGATTTCGCAGCTAGAAATGCAAGAAGACTAGTAGTTTTTCAGTAGTGCTTAGTTTTTGTAATTGAATTTTGGTGTTAATTGGTTAATGTGAAACACAATTCTGATTCGGTAAGAGTAGGTAAGGAGTTTAGACTTAATTTTCGATCAAATAAAAAAAAATTATCTTTTATTTTTTTTATCATTTATCGGTGGGTATACGGGTAGGGCCACACTTTAGGAACTCGCATAGGGCCTCCGAAAACTTAGGGCCGCCCCTGATCACCATCACCATCATCATGGTTTGTTTTTTAAATACAATATACTGAAAATATTGTAACATTCAATTACTACAACTTTATGTTTGTTTTTTAATATACCTTTAATTAAGAACCAATAACCTAGATATCATCCCAAATCAAGTTTGAACTCATTAAAGCCACATACACAATTTCTACAAAATTACCAAAGAAGGGAAAACTTAAAAAAAAAAAAAAAAAAAAAAAAAAAAAAAAAAAAAAACTACATCCATTTTTGCATATGTGCCCCTCCCAAGATTTTTTTAATACATAGTGCCCCACCGAGGAAGTATTCCTGGGCCCCGGCCCCCCGGGGGGAAACCCCTGTACAAAAAGAGAAAAGTCCTAAGCCTAAGTGTGTGGGGGTGTTTTCCACTAAGCCGAGATCAGTGCTAGCCCCGGTCTTAAAGCAGATTGATTATGCCTCCCCTAGGCCAAGGCTGACCACGGCTGAAGGATCCCGGCATTCGCCGAGGTGAGAGTTCCCGAAGTCAGACCTATCCGACCTCGGCATCACACCTTGGCAACGCGGATTTGACGGGTGTTGATGGGACTAACGACAGGACAACGGCGCATGCTAAGGCATGCCCTGCAGACTATCATTACTGACAAAACGGCGTATACAGAACACGTGCGCCCCCAGAGCATGGCTCCGGGCCAGGCCCGATGGGACCTGGCCCAAAAGTCAGAACCGCCGCCTGACCCGGCAAGGCTAGCATTTAATGAAGCGTGGGTAGGTGAGGCAGCATTTAATGCATTATGGGCTGAGTGGACGCAGCCACTCGAGTGGCCAGCCCAATCTTGGGACTCGCCCACGTTAGTCATCCCCATCGCCTATAAATAGCATCTCCATCTCCATCCTAAAGATACGCAACCCATAACGCACACTCTGACTCTGCAATTTTCTCTCCATTCCCTTACTCAGTCCCTGAACTGACTTAAGCATCGGAGAGCCTTGCGTTGCCTGCAGCCAGGGTCCTCTGACGTGTTTTCCTCTCTTCCTCTTTAGGTCCAGTCGGAGCCACGACAATCTTCATCCAAACCACTCAAAACAAGGATCCTAATCCCTGGTTCGAAATCCTTAATTTTTAGGCACTTACACTAAGCAAGTCAAAAACTTCAAAAAATATCAATAAGTTTAAGAAGTAAGAATCCAAAACATAAATCAAAATACCAAAACATAAATCAAAATAAAACAGCTAAAAATCCCATAAATCAGAAAGAGCTAGATATCACAATCAATACAGAAAAAAAAAAAAAAAGATTACCTTTCTTCTGTGTAGAAATAGAGCATAAACGGGAGAGATACATCTTCGACGGTTGAGATAGGTATAATTTCAACCACAACAGATTAGATCAGACTGTTGAATGAATCTTAGAGATCACAGAATCTGCATGATATCTATGGCTCAAATCAGAAGAAGCAGATGACTGAGAGCTGAAATGGATTGGAACCAAGGAAGATGGAATAAATCGGAGTACTTGTTGAAACAACAATATTTGTGGGATGGAGGGCTCTGATCTCTTGAGAGGGAAGAAGGAGATAGAGATTTCATTGATTGCTTTTTGTTGCAACAAGACAATTGTAGATATGTTTTTGTTGTTACCTGAAAAAGGAGAGTTTTATCTAATCTGTGTTAATCTAAACTGATTAACATAAAATAATTGGATCTACTATTATAAGGTCAAATCTAAATAACTGCAATTAAGTCTTATAAAATAAATTGTACCCGACTCCATGAGAATGATAGTCATGCAGACCTCCTTTAGTGTGGATGGCTTCCCGTTCATGGAGATTTACAATACTCCTCAACTAAGCTCTCCTATCACTGTGATATCAATGGGGGCATCAATGTATATGTGCTGAGAGAAGCTGTAACCCCTCATCTCACTACAAGAAAAATTGATAATTAGTGGCGGTTTATAGCGGCGGTTTATGTATCTGCCGCTAAAATTAAGTATTATATACATTTTTGATACATACAGCGACGGTAACTGTATTTTGCTGCTATTAAGTGTAGTTTATGTAAGTTATTAATACACTAAGTATACATGTAGTGACAGTAATTGTATTTTGCCGCTATTATGTGTATCTATAGCAACGGAAATAGTATTTTGCTGCTATTAACTGTATAAACATGTGCGATGGAGGAATACAGCGGCGGAACTTGAAATTTGCTGCTATTAAATGTGGTAATACGTATAGCGGCAGAAATAGTATTTTGCTGCTATTAAGTGTATAAATATTATTTTGTTGTTATTAAATATATGTATAGCAACGGAAATGGTATTTTGCTGCTATTAAGTGTATAAACATTTTGTTGTTATTAAATGTATGTATAGCAGCGGAAATGGTATTTTACTGCTATTAAGTATATATGTATAGGGGCGAAAATGGTATTTTGCTGCTATTAAGTGTATAAGAAGCGGAAGGTATATCCACAAAGCCCCTTGAGTCTCTCGTTCTCCCCTCTTCCCTCATTAGACCACTCTTTCCTCCTCTCCCATCTTCCTTCACCCATTTCTCCACGTCCTCCCAAATCCCCAAACCCTAACCCTAGAACCAGAACCCCTCTCGAGAAGCAGTTCGACTCCTGCGTCGCCCACCTCCGCCCCGGTTTCACCCCATCCGACGTCGTCGCCGCCCTCCGCTCCCAATCCGACCCTCGATCTCTTCCGCTGGATTGCCCAGCAGCGCCGCTACTGCCACGACCCCTCCGCCTACGTCGCCATCATCGACATCACCTCCTCCGGCAAGCGCTTCTCTACCGCCGAATCCTTCATCGACGAGGTCCTCGCCAACGCCTGCTCCACCTCACTCACCCCTCCTCCTGTCCGCCTTCCCGCTCAAACCCCTGCGGCGGAGCTTTCCGTCCATCTCCCCTGTCTCCGGCCAATTTTTCCTGCAAAATCCATCCATCTGGTTAGTAATCTCATTTGCTTCCATCGATTCTCAGTTTTTGCAATTTTTTCCGCGAATTCTTATGCAAAGAGTTCCTTTTTCTGCTCGATTCCCAACGGAAATGCTGAAATTCCACAACCACTTTGATTTCTAGCCTTTTTATGCTTATGATCACTGAATTTATAGAAGATTGCTCGTGCGAACTGCGATTTGGTTAGTTTGGAAAGGATCAAGCCTCTGATTGCTAGGGTTTCAATGGTGATATTATCTTTTAGCACTTTGCATTCTGTTGTATTTCGTTGATTTTTCTGACTTGATGTGGAAAATGAGGTTGATCTATGCATTGCAACATGCAGAGAATTCTGATAGAAGAGAGAGAACTAGAAGAAATCTCCACCATTGTTCTTAGTTAGAGTTAGAATGTGAAGAGAAAACGTTATGAAAGTTGACTTCTTTTTTAAAATGGTACAGTTGTCATTTTTAATTTGAAGAAGCTAGTGGCTTTATCACATTGTGTTGCTGTGAACGGTGGATATTGTAATTTAAGGAACTTTTTTTGGGGGGTCTTTTAAGTTGTTGTAATGGGACTGATGGGAAGAGTAGTGGTGGGGATTTCCTCTGTTTTCAAATTTTCTTCATTAAGCTGATTGGGAGAGCATTGAAAGGATAGTCAAGTTTGTTTTTGTCCCCAAAATTCTTTAATGCATGTTTTAGAGTATTATGAATAATCTTTCAAAAATAAAAAAAGAGTATTATCAATTGTGAAATCTTGATCAAGTTATTGAAGGAGGCTTGCAAATGATAAAGCACAGCGGTCTTCCATAATGCCATGAAAATCCCTTGATTGGGTGGTTCACTGGCAAAGAATACATAATTTATCTTTAAACATTACTCTAAATGATAGATGTTCACAAATGCTCAACATAAGGGATGCTCCCTGGATCACAAGTGCACGCCCACACACTCCAATGCACCATTTATGTGGATCTATGGATGCAGGGGCTTACCTGTATCAGTTTAATCTAGTCATAAGGTGATGGTCCTGTTTAATGAACTGTTAACCCATGTCCACCAGATCCAACCTTTCCCATTAATCAAACGCCTCAAGTCTAAGGTATTGCAAGATGTCCGGATAAATAACTTTTATTTTATATAAATGCTTTTATTTTTTGAAAAAAAAAAAAAGCGAAGATGGTCTGTGATTTCAAGCAATTGAATCTGAATGGCCTGCTTTGCTGCTTCTGTTATTGTTCAGATACTAAAATTTGAGTCAGCCGATATATCCTGTTCTGAAATTTGGATAACCAATATGCGTTTGAGTGATTATGAGTACGCACTAGTTTCCTTTTATCATCAGTCAGTTGAACAATTTTATCTGATAAAAGTACACGGTTTATTTTCTTTCCTTCTGCAGATTTCACACCTCCAGGTTTCTTTTTATCATCAGTCGTTGAGTTATTATTTTGCGGGCACTTGCATTTTTCCTGAACTTGTGGATTTGTCCTGCTGATGATTATGAAGGTCAGATAGCTGAAGGTCCTTTTATGCTCTTTTTCCCCCTTTATTTACTTTTTTTTCATTGAATTGCATACCCCAAAAAAATACTATATATTTCAAAGAAGAGATGGAAATAGCAACTGTAAGGACCGATTCAAATGAGTTATGTACCTTGCTTTGCCACATCAAGAAACTCATTCATTTTCCTTAAATATCTCAATGGGACAGGTTAGTTGGCTAATTATTAATCTTATTATGATGAATTGGTATGATGTGGCATTTTCTCTACTTTGGCATGCCAAATTAGCAAGCCAAGATGGATTCCTCCTCCAACTCCAAGTGGAGTTCCCAAGTTAAATTTGGATGGAAGTCACTAGGTAATAATTGTGGAGATGGTATTATTCTCATTCTTGGATTATAGAGATGAATGGAGAATTTAATTTATGATGTTGAATACTCTGTCCAATAGCGCCACTGCTTAACACCTAAACTTAGTAGGGTCAGAGCTTTAGATGTTTATGTTTGTTGGGTATGAAGTATGATTGCCTCAGTTGTTTATTTTTTGCTTTCAACTGAATAGGTTTTAAAGATTAGGGTGTTGCTAATGCACTGAATACTGATAGTTCAGTGGCATAGGCACATACTTTGTGGGTTAGCTCTTGAGTACCATGCACGTTACTCTTCTGCAAATGCACGTTCATTTGTTTAAGTTGTTTATTTGAGAAAGATCCTGCCCATGAACACTTTCTGATGGCCAAAATGGTGATGTCTTGTAAACTTCTTAGAAATAGTTGGTGTAATGTATATCTTGAATGATCTTTGACGTGGGTAGTCATGGTCCCAGACGGATATTTGAGCAAAAGTTATACCTCTGTAGCCAGTTTCTTGACATAGCTAATTTATCCTTGCATCATTAGTTTTTGAATCTTTCATTGCATTTATTAACTTATGGTACACCAATCAAAATAAAAAAGAACTCATTGTCTCGGTCGAATATTCTATCATAAAGTTGCCTTGTATAAACTGGGGTGAATATCCCAGAATGCAGTTGACAAACAGCCTGCAGTGTAGACCACAATAAATAAAACCTGCAAATCCTGTTAAATTGAAATTTAAATGCCCACCCCAAAGGGCTTTGATGTAACCTTCTATATTCAACTGTGACATCGTTGTGTTGTCTCATTTTTTTAAATTTTAATTTTATTATTATTCTTTTTAATTATTGTAACTGTTAAGTAACAATGATTATTTTGTGCTTTGCAGTTTTCTGCTTTGCCAGAGGATGCAGCCATCTAATGAATGGCAGCCAAGGCTGCATGATGTTGTCAGGCGCTTGGACGAATTGTTATTCAAGCATGCTTCTTCAAAGGTTTTCTCTTTTTCTTTTTTGATTTGTGGAAACAAGGCAGGCAGGCGGGTGTGGAATTTTTAAAAAGGCCTTTTGTATTGTAGAATAGCGAGATTATTCTTTATTCATAGGGTATTACAGTATCCCTTGACGCATTTCCTAGGTAATCTTTATGCTCATGGATCTGTTGTTACTTTTAGGACGAGTACATGAACATCGAGACATTGGAGCACCGTGTACATACTCTGCTCAAACGGACATCTTCTACAAGTCACAAATAGCCAGTGTCACACCTCATGGCTTCTTCCTCATCAATTAGTACAATGATACCAACCCTTGGTATGTCACACAGTGCTGGTACGAACTCGATGATTCCATCTTCTGTGGACAACTCGACAACTAGTTCTAGTGTGGTGACACAAAATACAGTGAACACTGGGCACTTGTCTGCCAATGGGACTGGTGGAGGTGTGCATGGGAGTTCTTTCAATGCATCTGATGGTAATTTAACTCCATGAACTTTTACTCAGTGCTATTGACTTCACATTGTCTTTTAAGAATGACATAGCATCTGCTTGTGCAGGAGCAGTCTCTAATGGGTTCCAGCAGTCATCTGCCAATATTTCTGGTGGAAACAATATGATGTCATCAATGAATATGCCAAGAATGGCTGGTCAGTTGATTCCAACTCCTGGATTGAATAATTCCCAGTCAATGGCTAATTCTGAATCTTCTAATAGGGTTGGATTCTCTAGTGGTGTTGAGTCTACTATGGTGTCACATCAACAGCAGCCTAGGCAGTACGGTGGGGGTCAAGGTAGCCGTATGTTGCATAACCTCAGTGGCCAAATGGGCATTGGAATGAGGTCTAGCTTGCAGCAAAAACATTCCAATTATGGTTTTCCAAATGGGACTTTGAATGGTGGGTTGACAATGATTGGGAACAATATACAACTGATGAATGGAGCTTCCATCTCCTTTGATGTTTGATTGGTTAGAGAAATAACTTTAACCCAAAATCCACATAAACCTTATCAATGTATATCTCAAAATAATAATGATAGTGACGAAAACTTTAAAATAAAGGCATGCATTACCTTACTGAGTCCATTTGGTGATGTTTGTCTTCCTTTGATGATCTGCAGAATCTTGATCATACTTTAGTCACATGCTGCAAATTAATCCTGATCGTAAATTTTGTAGAAGGTTGATGCAGTGCTTAGTGTCAGTAAATTCTAGCAAAAAAAAAAAAAACATGACAATTTCTATTTTCAATTCATGGTATTTATTAGTAGCTTGCATTGTTACAATGTTCTTGCTTTAACATAACATGCAACCTTTTCATCAGCGTTGCTTCTTCCATTGTTCTTATGATAGCCCCTTGTTGTCCCTCCAGGATCCTCTGACAGTCGACGTGGTACCATTGTCTTCATTCATGGAGCTCCAACACAATCTTACAGTTATCGAGTGGTGATGGCTCAGGTTTTATTGATGGTTCTCCTTTTACTTACCACTGAATTGCGTTCTCTCTTTTTTCCAAAATAAAAGAAAAGGAAATTCTAAGAACAAAGTGTTCTGCTGTCATCTTCCACCATAGTTTCTATATTCTTTGATGCTTTGCAAATTATTATATTTAATGGACAATGTTGCAATCGGATGGGTCTGGTCTTTTGCTCTGTTTTGACCTGAATGTTTCAGTTGAGTGGAAAATTAATTGACCATAGGCACAATTGGAAAGAAACTCTTCTGGTTAAGTTGTGATTGGTCAAGAGCTTCGGGGGATGATTGACCATATTAAATGCATGAAATTACAGTACCTTGTGGGGGCATTTTTGTATGTTTCAAGTAGTGCCATATGAACAGTGGCGCCAATCCACTGCTCTGTTTCATGATGGTTGAGGAGGAGGTGCTTTGACCAACTTTAGGCCTAGTGCGCAGGGCCTGTATAAGAGAAAGGTGTCAGAAATGCTTCTGTAGGTTGTTTTGATCAAACATTCTAAGGAGACCAAACTTTGCCTCGTCTTATTTTTAACTGAGCTGTAATTCATGTTTTTATGTCTAATTTTTAACTGAGGCCTTGTTCGCATCCTCATACAGTAGAAATATATCAATTTCGTGTTGGTATGGGTACATCTTCAATTCAAATGGACTTTTAGAGATTGGATATAATGGTGGTTTATGGCTTGAACCCACAACCTTGTTTGGTTGTGACAATGACTACCTTACAATTACGCCGCAGGCTGTTTTCAATAATGGTGGATCTTATACTATTTCACTCAGGATGCTGCAGGGAGTGCATCTCTGTGCAGCTTCTGTTCTCTATTATGTTTATTGTCATTGAGAACATAATCTAGGTGGTGGTGTTGTTCTGATCGTGACCAACTTTGAATTGTTATTTCTTATTTTTGACAGATCAATTATTTTTAACATATGGGTTTCAATTCGGTCTTCCACTCTCTGCAAGAGCTATTTCCACAGGTATTGCTTTTTCCTCTTCTGTAGTGACATGGATTAAATATAATTTGTATAACTTTTTATGAATAACGTAGAATTATTTTTGCTACTATTATATCCTATCCTTCCATTGGATTTCCAATGCTTCTCTTTTGCTATTTGATACACACAGACATTTGACGGGATATATTTGATTAGTGTAAGATTCCCTCTATTGGTTTTCCCTTTTTAAATTGCTAGGTTCCTGTCATTTTTGTCTACCATTGGGTCTCATATTACCACCCATATACGTAGGGTATTTTTTATTGAGACCCGTGTGTTTAAAAACTATTAGAAACTCCACTTCTCACATAAGAAATATAGACAACATGTCATTTTTGTCTACCATTGGATTCTTTTGATTTAGATTTTTCTTCTCTATTTGTTAGGAATGGAAGTAGCTGCAGATATGTTAACAAGTAATGATCACCATCATCAGTGTCTCATCCCGTCACACCGGGGTTAGTTATGCAAAATGGGTTGTTTCAGAAACAACCCCAATACAACAAATAGGTAGCTGGAAATGAGTTTCAGCAGTGTGAAAGAGCACCAACAGCACTCAGATTGTTGAAGGATGCATACTGTGTTTATAAAAGTATATGGCAACTGTTCAGAGTTGTGGCGTGAATATCAGCAAGAATGGAGAAACCAGTCTAATAAGATGCTAATTGACTCTTTAACATTCCAACAATTATTTTACCAAAAAAAAAAAAACATTCCAACAATTATATCCTACTAATAAAATGCTAATAAACTCTAACATCAAATTGGAAAGAAATCAATCTCACTGTTGACTGTTGCCTGTCTATGACAGTCAAGTACGGATAGTATTTAGGAATCCAAATCCTTAATTATATCCAGCCAACTCAATCATCATTATCATCAATCACTAATTGCCTTAATCTAAGGCTTATTTGAGGATGTTTTGGATCCCAATCAGGTCAGACATTCACATATAGGTTAGGATCCATGGGTTTAGTCAAATGCTCTCATCTATTTTCAGCCAGCAGTTTATGGGTCTTCATCTGTTAGGCAGATTGAGTTTTACTTTCGAACTCCAAGCTACACTTATTTCACAGTAAGTAAATGGAGAATATTGCAGAGGTGATGATGCGCATCACTTGTCCTGACCACAACAATTAGACAGAATGATAATATTGTTCTTTAATTTAGAACTAGTCCTGAAACAGAATCCAGTTCTTTCTTTGCAATTCATAGAAGTTGAATGTAACTAAAACATGGAAAAAAGGAAATGAGATGTACGGGAAAAAATTGTACTTTACAATGTTGGCACCGAACTGTGAAGTATGGGCTCCTGTACAATGCTCAAATATGGAAATGAAATGAAGTAGCCATTCATTTGGAATTATATGTTTCTTTTATTTGCAGCCAGGACTTGGCAATTGGCTGCAGATAGAAGTGGTTGAATTTTAATTTCTTTTAGTGATATGATAGCAGGTGGAGATTAAATTCATTAATTCTACTTGTATCATTATATCGTTTGCCTTTTTATTTTCTTTTGTTGTAACTTTGTCTCGTTGCGGTTGCAGGTCTTTTCTTGGGCCATTGGTGATGATGACAGTTGGGTGAAATGGGTGTGGGCGAGGCTGGGTGCGGTTAAGATGACATAAATAATGATACAATTAAACCTCAGATACTCTGAGGTGGTAGGGATTGAGAGAGGGAAAGGGGGTTTAAGGAGGGGTTTGGGGAGAGTGTGTGCTTCTCTGATTTGAAGTCACTTTGAGGTCATGGTAATGTGTTTTGATTTTGAATATATGCAATATTGCAATGTAATATGTCAAATTGCAGACCTAGCAACTTTTATTTCTCTAATATAATGTTCACATTGTTTAGCAATGTCTTGCTGCAGTTTCCTCACACCAATGAGACATGAGAAGTTCTAAAAGTGCCTCAATTGCCCCACATTCAACCATCGCCATGGTTGCATTATCTCTTTCCAACACAAGAATTGTTCCCATTTAGTTGTTCTTTTTGGAAGGAGGAGAAAAACTTACATGTGACAAGTTGCACAAGGTAAGGATCAATCAGAATAATAGAGAGTATCATCTAGATCTGAAATAGAAAGAAAAAAACCACCAGATTCTCTTTAACCATTAGTTACATGACAAGTGTAGTAACTGAAAACAGAAAACAAGATTCATTGGAATTCTCTTCAAGTATCAGGTTTTGATGACTCTTGCATCTGATATGAAGCTTACCAAAGAGAAAGCAATTTCCGTCTGAGCTTGGATGTAACAGTTTCCGTCTTCCATTTTGATCTAAGAAGCTTGAAAAGAGGAGAAGCATAACTTAGCATTAACATATGATCGACATGAATGCTCAGAAGACAGAAGAAACTAAGTATAAGTTCATCAGATAATTCAGTATATTTTCTTAACCATAAAAGGATTAACGGTACAAAGGTAGAGAAGGCCAAGTTAAACGGGCAAAGGCAACCGCAGAGAAAGATCGAATCGAGCGATTTACAGAACCACAACTGAAATGCTTTTTTTCCTTTTGCCAATTATAAAATGAATTTTTCCATAGAAGTGAAACCCACCACTTGTTATTGAGATGTAACAATAAGAAACACAAAAATAAATGTTGAGCTTTCCATAGAAACCCACGGTTTCAGTGCATGAGATTTCAACTTTACACCAAAGAAAAGAAACAGCTACATCTTGCAATTCATAGGAAGAGAATAATAAGAGCAAATGTATTTTTAGATCCTAATTTTTAGATTTCATCAAGCAGGAATTAGAAATCACATCTTGCCATTTTTAGTAGTTAAAAGACCTTAACAAAGGGAAGATGAAGGGTCAGGTGTCTACATGTGAATTTATTTCCCTCACATATAGCAGCGGTTTGTGCTATCCGCTGCTACATGATCCTCCTTCAGCGGCGGTACAATGTAAAAAAATTATATGGGCGATTAGTGGCGGATTATAATCATTAGTGGCGGTTTATAACCGCCGCTATTGATGATTTTTTTCGCGACAACTCCTATTCCGCTGCAAATACAATTAGCGACACCACTCTCCAGCGACAGAAGTTGTGGCGGATACATTTCCGCTGCTAAAGCCTTTAGCGGCGGTTTTTCATACATATAGCGGCGGTTTTTATCCGCCGCTAAATGTAATTTTTCTTGTAGTGTCTATATTTATAGGATTTTTTCAATATTCGCTTCCCACCATGGAATAATCTAATAATCTTCAATTTAATTTTAGATAATCTCATGAGTCAATAAAAATAGATTCCTACAAAGATTAGAGTTATTTCTTAGGCTAGATTATCTCCATGAGATATTTGATAAATATAGAGCACTCTATGTATGGTCATCCAGCTAGGCCCTTATCTAGTTGTGTGGTCAAGTGAGCCGTACTTCTAGAAATCCAACATTTCCCACTTGGTCCATATGACCACACTTTCAGATTGGGACCAAGGAAGATGGAATAAATTGGAGTTGTTGAAACAACAGATTGTGGAATGGAGGGCTTTGACTCTTGAGAGGAAAGAATGAGTTAGAAATTCCATTGATTGCTTTTTGTTGGAAGAAAACAATTGTAGATTTCTTGGATCATACCTGAAAGAAAAAAACAAAAGTTTTATCTGATCTGTTCTATACTTCTATTGATTTTAACGTGCGCCTCTGGGGATGGGGAAAGTAAAAAATTGCATGTGCTCGCGAGCTAATCTAGTGCAGGTGCTCGCAGTTCGCTGCTTTGTTGTGTGGAGGATCACTACCGTTGATTTGGTGGGCCATAAAATGGATGGGTGAAATCACTGAAGAAAATGAAAATTTCTAAATCTATCATCAGAGCCTAAATCTCACTTGGGTTGACCGATAGCAACTCATGCACGGTTCGTGTGTTGCGGTTCAATTTCATGTTAATGACTCCATTTTCATAAATAATCTGTATTTATAGATTGCTTACATGAATATGTCAAAGACCTCAGGGATAACCCACATATAAATTGTTATCCACACTTAAACCGTTCGTGTTTTTTTTTTTTCTATCGGAGGGTTCCCAACCCTTTGAGCTTATTGGACTAATCCCTCCGGGCCCAGAGGGAAACCGAGTAAACTCCCATGTCGCCCCAATGTGGTAGTACAATTTCAAACGTACAACCTCCGGGTACAAATCGTGGTCCTAGGCCAACTGAGCTACCCTTTGGGATTTAACTGTTCGTGTGGTTAGGAAGTCCAGTAATGAGCAGGAAGTCCTGGGTTCGAACCGTTTGGGGCTTAACCCGATATACAGTGCTAGTGAGTGGTGTTATGTATCTGCGGTTTTACCAATGATCAAACGCAAGGGGTCGGCGGGTTCCTCATCATAAAAAAAAAAAAAAAAAGAAAAAGAAAAAAGGACCTTAGGGATACCAACGTCATAAAATGAAAAAAAAAAAAAAGAATTGCTTACATGAATATTACAGATTTTCTTTAGTTTATAAGACGTGTCAGACTTTAGATTAAGATTTAAAGCCACTAATATTACAAGCTCGTGTTCTAATCCTGCTCGATTTGCAATCTGAATATGATCTATTTATAATTTAACTTTTAGTTTGAAATAAGTAATTTGTTAGATATTGTGACCCATCGGGAATTGACTTATGATCTAATCATTTGCTACGACTTAAATTGTGGATTGTATGATCGCATTGCCATCTTGATGACTCCTGTGTCAATTTTTGGCTTTCATGCACATACATTGCAAATAAGGAAAAACAGTGGCGGGACCATGATTTTCGATTTAGGGGGGCTTAAAATTATTTATTTTATTTAAAACGATAACATGAAAGATAAGTTTATGAGTTTTAGTGATACGTTTGTGTTGAGTTTTAAGAGCTATTAAAAAATCATAATAGTTTTTTATAACACTATATGAGATAAAGAGCCAACACTATATCAAATTCTCTATTATCCTTCTCCTATCCTTCTAAATCGAAGCTCTCTTCTTGAAATAAATGAACGTAAAATAACAATTGGCTCGTTCTTCTTAGCCATTTTATATAAGTCAATAAAAATAAAGAAAATGGCCAAAATTTCATATCCTTTTCAATTTAATTTGAGAATTTTGTGAAATACATTTAAACCGCTTAATATACTTTACTCATTTGAAAAGTGAAAATGATAATTTTGATAAAGACGGTAAAGTGTCGAATGATCTCAAGTTCCTAATTACAATTTTGGTTTTAAAAGAAGAAAATGGAAAAAAAGCCCTACTTCGGTTAGGTCTTGTGGTGAATTAATGAGAACTTTTGCAGATCTCGAAGTGAGCCACCCAGTTTGTGCTCATCTGCAATTATCTGCTTTCTATTGTAGAAAATCATTTTTAAAAGAGTCTTTTTCTGTGCAGAGAATTATTGTATTGATCGTTGGAAAATGAGCCACACAGAAAACCCGTATGATTTTCCTCATGTTCGGCAAATGTTCCCCCAAAGACTCCATGTCAGTACGGTGACAGGAGATGGTGTAAAGAGGATAATAATCTAGCAAAAGATAAGCAAATTGTCAATCAATACACGAAAGCAAAGAAACTGAACAAATAAGAGTACCTACCTAGAGATGAGTTTTTAAAAACAAAAGGCGGAATGGGAGGTGGGGGCGGCGCGCTGCAAGGAATACCGCCTACTTAGAGAGGGACAACGATGGCGTGTTAATGCCAGATACGGATTGTGATTTTAAGGTCTCATCCAATTTGGTGTTTTGTGTGTGTGTGTGTGTGAGAGAGAGAGAGAGAGAGAGAGGGGCTAGACAAATTTTTAAATGGGGCTGAGCTCAATGGGCTTTAGAGAGCCCATTGGCTTTTTTCCAGTTGGGTGGGGGCTGAAGCCCCCAATCCCCCCATGTGTAGGTCCGCCCCTGAGGAAAAAGTTGAGTAGGTAGAGAATCCATGCAATGGGATAATTCCACTTTTAGTGTAGGGATTAACATGAATTCAGAAGAGAATGGACTTTCATGATTCGCCGAACTTGGTAATTCTTCATATAAAGTGTATTGAAAAGTTGGGAATTGATACCTATTCAAGGGGTTTTCTTAATTTAGATATTTGTGCCTTGGAAGAATTAAGGGCTCATTTGAGCAAGGCAAAGAATTAGAAATGCAAAAAAAGTAGAGAAAATTAGCGAAAGGTCCCCCAAGTGGATTGTATCCAGCCTCCAGTCCAAGCAAAAACTTATTAAGGGCTCTGGTCCACTCAGATAGACTATTTGCAGCCTTAGGTCCCTTGATGCACATGTTCTCATTTTTCAGGACTAAATTACCCTTTCAACTCTTTTAGGCATAAAATCTTGAAATTTCAAATTTCAAATCTTTCATCCTCCCTCCTTCCTAAATTCTTTAGATCTGTGCATTTGACGGTTCGGATCTTGCGATAAAGCTATGGATTGCGGATCTAAGAACTTCTTCATCGTGTTTCTTTCGGTTGCACTTTGCTCTCCGCAACAGGGTTTGAAGAAGACGACCTGTTGCACTCGATTTGCGAGGACGAGACACGAGGAGGAAACATGGAAGATTTGCCCTCGTTTGGCGTGTGTTGCAAGCATCATGTTTTGCACAAAAGGAAGCATCAAAAGCTATCTTTTACATCTTTTTTTTTCTGTTTGCGCACCGGACAAGGACAGATCATGTGGGTTGTGTTTTTTTTTTAAAAGATTATATTTTTTTTCTCTTCCGTCCATTTGGCATGCAAGTGCACTCTTGGTTTGCCTCGGGATTAGCGCCAAGAAAGAGAGACTGGCCGGTTCTGGACACAGCATGTGCTGCTGTGGTTTTTCGCTTCGGGAGTCACGCCAAAAGAGAACTCATGTAGCCAAGTGGACCGGAGTAGATCTGGTGTCCATCGCCATCGCCTGAAAGGAGTTATTGTTTCCGGATTAAAGATCGGAATTGAAGCACAGAGGTCCTAGAGGAGGTTTATCTTTGTTGTTTTCGGAGAAGAACGACAATGGGCTTGCTGCGCACAGAGGGCTGCCATCATCGCCGCCATCGTCACCGGACCGGAGGAAGACTACATCTTTGTTGGAGAAGGAGACAAACAGGGGATCGTTTTCCCTTGGCTGGCCGCCTGGGTTCTTGATTTGCAGGATCGGAACCGGACCCACATCGCTGGACTTTCTGCGTGTTGCCGGAGAAGAAGGATCGCAACTGTACGCCGTGCCATGCCATCGCCGGACTCGAGGAACGAGAAAACAAAAAAGGACTTCTTGTTGCACCCCTGATTTTGATCACCTAGGAAGAATGGTTTTGCTCAGTTGCAGATCACCGAACGAAACAGAGGACCGCTTGGGCTACTATTAAATTTATCTGAGTTTTTCCCATCGCCGGAGGTTGATTTTTGCAAATTTATCTGAGTCTTTGATAAGTTTATCAGAGTTTTTTGCAAATATATCTGAGTTTCTAACAAATTTATCTGAATTTCTATCAAATTTATCTGAGTTTTTATCAAATTTAGCTGAGTTTTTGTCAAATTTATCTGAGTTCTGTACAAATCTATCTGAGTTTTTGGCTATTTATCTGAGTTCTGGAATAAATTTATCTGAGTTCTAAACAAATCTATCTGATTTTTTGTCAAATTTATTTAAAATTTTGAAAAATATAGCCGAGTTTCTGACAAATTTATCTCCATTTTGACAATTTTAACTGAGTTTTTGAATGAATATTTATGTGTTTTTGGCAAATTTATTTGTATTTTCTTAGATTTATTTATATTTTTTTAATTTTATTTGCAGTTTTTTAAATTTATTTATATTTTTTAATTTTATTTAGAGCAAGGTACCGTGCGTTTCGACGGTTTGGATCGCAAAGTCGCGGTTTAGATCGGAGTAGATCTAAGGTTTTCGTTGGACTCAAGCCGCCTTCTTTTTTCTCTGCAAATCTTAGTTGGGAAGAAGGCAAAGTTGTAATGCCTCGAGTTCCGTGCGTCATAAGGAAAAGAGAAAACGATGTGCATGATACCATTCTTTTGGTGGAAATCAGGACCACCAAAGCACTTGGGTTCCGTGCACTCTCTCCTATTTTTCTTTTTTTCTAGCGAAAGAGAAGAGAAGAACTGTGCACGTGCTGTCGTTCCGTTCTTCTCTCGCATTATTAATGGGATATCCCACCAATCATGGGATATAATTTAAAGAAAGGGTAAATTAGACATTTCATGTAAGAAAAAGTGTGAGAGGGAACTTTGGCTGTATGACTTTTTTTTATGGACTGTTTGCAACAAAGTCATGCTTTGAGGGACCTCCGGCCAAAGCCCACATCAAACAAATGCATTAGTATTTAATGAACAATGCCTCAGGAGTCCAAACTAAACAACCAAAACACAAAACATAAGTAGAAAGAAACTAAAGTTACCAAAAAATAAAAAAGTTGCTATTACTTACAACCCTTTTGGGGAAGATTTCAGCAAGCAGTTTCTTATAGCGCTTGACAGGTTGTCTAGAACTTGGCCTCAAAGCAGGGCAGCATACAAACATGCTTCCACATCCAGGAAGAATCCTTCTAGAAATAAATCCCTTCTCTGGAAAAAAAAAAAAAAGCTAACTAATCAGACTTCAAATCCTTTCCAAAACCCAGATGAGAACAAAAACCCCAACCAATGTACTTAAGTAAACTAAAAACTACACACAAACTATACATTGAAAATCTTCAAAATCCAGACAAATGCATTCAATCAGAACCCATCAATTGCAATGGATAAAACCCAAGAAACTACCCATTACAAGACAATTTAAAAAGTTAAAAGACAAAAGGAGTCTTAGAAAAATAGACCCATCAATACCCTTGGCTGGTTACCAAAAAAAAAAAAAAGTCAGTCTGATTTTTTTCCACTGCTGGATTGGTTCCATGAAAAATGTGATAAAGGGTGGTTTTTTTTTTATGAATCGTTCTTATTACAATAGGTGGGCTCTCCATTGGAGTTTCCTCTTTTTAACTCAATAATTTTCTAGGCTAAAAGCTTTAGAGGATCCAAATTCATTGCAAAGGGGTCATGACATGGACCATTTATGGGGTAGGTCTTACCACATTTAAGTGAGGTCCACTTGAACGGCTGTGATCTTTTGGTGAGTTGCTTTTGAAAAGTTGACTGATCATGGATCTGCTCAAATTGGACATGTGCGAATGGGTCCATGCTCTAGACCATTTATCAGGGGGTCTCTCTGTTGGAAGTAGGTGGGCCTCATGGATAGGTATTCAAAACTTTTGACTCACTTGATGTAGTGATCAAATATCCATAAGGCCATCATCTAAAATCCTAATCTCATACATTAAGATCAAACATCTACCAAGAAGATAGATCAAGAAACAACAAACACAACTAGATCTACTAATTCAAATATATGATAGATCTATATGTTTGGAGCTTGGTTGTGCTCTTATTGAGAACTTGATCTCTACGAAAACTCTTATCACAAATTTTGATTTTTCTTGCCTTTGTGTTCTTCCACACTATGACCCTTTTTAGAGAACTTCTAAAGGAGAATGATAGGATCTCCAAGTAGAAGAAAACCCTAGATCTCTTGTAGGAAACCAGAGGAGCGAGAGGAGAAAAAGAGGGAGGAACTTAAGAGATTATTGTGTGTAGAGATCTCTAACCCTCACATCTTATTTATAGTTTATGGCACACCTCCTCTTAGACTAAGATTAGAAGTTTCACTTTCATTCTTAGTCACTATCTCACTTCTCATTTCCTTAAGATTTTTAATGAAATTAGTAACATTCTCTTATTAGGGCTAGCATGGGGACCACTAGGGAATCCTTAAAATCTGGCTCCAACTACGAATCTGAACCCCACATCTCATGTGAACTCCGGACTCACAATTAATTGCAAATAAGTTCACTAATTAAATGCAACTGCACTCTAGTCTTAAGAATAATTACAAAAAGACCTTAAACTTTTCAATCATTACAAGTAGGCCCCTCCATCAATTATATCTATGGATCTATTGGAATAAATCTGTCTTGAAAATTATATGAGGGTAGATTCTATCTTGAAAATTATATGTTTCTACATTCCTACTACCATATACCCAAGACATCGAGGTGATGACCTACAATTGGCCTCACTCATTAATGACTCAAAGTAAATGCATATCAGAAACTCGAGTCCATTAATCTCTCAAGATTAAGAACATATTGCTTGAGAATTATGAAAGCAGTCCTTTAATCAAAGAATAATTTGTACAAGGTGCTACTAATAGTCATTCAGTACATCCAATGTACCGGCACAATGATCCAGAGTCTTACACTCTGATGATTGAGACGTATCAAACTATCTCATAATAATCATAGTGCTGCAACCTTATCAAATGATATGCACAATCTCATTACTGGTTATGAATCAATTTTAGTATAAGATTTGTGATCTATGTCTCATGTATGTGGATCTTATCCAAACACATGGATCGCATCTAATATACTTGTGGGCTCCGGTTCATCTCATGAACCATCATATCGTTTTGTATTGATCATGTACAAATATAGAATAAAATATCATTCATCTCATGAATAAAATATGAAAATATAAATTAATAAATAAAATAAACCAATTTATCCGTATAATCCTCTGGGTTGAGGTCATACAATTTAACACTCTCCACAATCCAAACTCTTACTGTCCACCAAATGGCTCTGATATTTTAGGTGGTCCACATCAATGCTGGGTGGAACCTGATAATTGAAATGATAATGAGCCTCACCTGCTCTTCAGTTTGGATATGTCGTAGAGCGGCCATGATCTGGACCATTCATTAGGTGGGTGAGTCTCACGGTGAATTGGCTGCCAGCAAATGTATTGTTAACATGCATGCAGATGTAAAATTAATGGGGGGAAGAAAGTTGGCAAAGGTATTATTGAACTGGGACCCACTTGATGATGGCCAGAATCATTAATCATGGATAAGTCAAGGAAGAAAAGTCAAGTGACGTTTTTTTCTCCCTGGGACCCCCATCGGGTGAGGTAATGGAAGTAGACCGCGGGTAAGGTGATAAAGCTCTTTGGCGAGGGAAGGTGGCATGCCCAAAATTAAAACCCGGGCCTGTTTAGATAGGCAAAAGATTAAGTAGAGTGAAGTTAAATGGACCATAACAGTTTAAAATTTCAACTCTTCTCCGTTTGGATGAGTCTGACCCGATAGATGAAGTAATGTTGTGAGCCACGTATACTCCATTGCACTTCAACTCTAAATACTTTCATTTCCTCAAGTAAAAGTGGATTTTACTCCAAACCTTAACTTCAAAATAAGCATCCACATTTGAAATTCACTTCATTTTATTCCACTCATTTATCTAAACAGGCCTTAAAAGGCCCAACAACATAACCAAGTCAAATCAGGGGTTCCTGCCTTGGAGTAATCCAGATGCGCACTCCCTCCCGCAAGGTTATGCATATAGGAGAAATTTCTTCATATAACCAAAGCATGTCATTGATCTAGAAGTGGGCCCAACAAGAAGGAGAGTGGAATTTCTCAAAACAATCACTGATTGTTGCCTTGAGTCACACACCTGCTTGGGTAAAGCAGAGAGAGATGTTATTGAGATTATTTTGGTCTTTACAAAGTGGGTTCCTCACTTTAGTATAATTTGATCTTTACTTGACCACAGTAGGGATGCAAATGGGTCAAATCCGAAGCGAATCCAAGGTGGAATCGGACCTCTATCCGTCTTTTATAGATTAGATCTAGATCCTATACAGTACCTATGTGTTGTATGCATCATCTTGCAAAAATGTATTTGATTTTGAATTAGAATCTAAAATAAGATGCAAAGTGCATTAATATAATTGAATAAAAGAGCTTTTGAAAAAAAAAATTAAATATACAAGTGGAGCTGTATATTAAATTGTGTAGTAAACTCAACTATCAATTTAATTCAAGCCATACAGGTCCTTGAAACTTAAATGTTTTTAATACATGGATGCAATCGTTCTAGGTCTACATCTAGGTTAAGATTGTACGTGGATGTGGATTTGGATCCGAATATTCCAAACTTAAAGATTCTATACCTGCTTTATCTAGGTTCATAGATTTGGTATATTCACATAATTGGATATCCATTTACAACCCTAACCACCATACCTTATCTTTCTCCTTTCTCTCACATCGCAATAATAGAATAACCCAACTATCAAAATATCTAGATCATATTACATGAGGTGACAATATTATTTATGCATTGGGAGTATCCCAATGCAGACTGAGGATTCCACAATTCAAGCTCAAAATCATCCAAAACCGATTGAACGATTGAGATCATACCATGGTCGCTTGATATTTTTACATTAGATGTGCCCACAATGACTAGACGAGCTAACAAACATAAGAAGAAATATTACAAAGATAGGGAGATAAGACTGTAGGTGCAAAAAATAACGACCCACAATAATGGGGGGTGCCTTAGAGGACTTACCCAAGTGAGATTAGGGACACCGATGCCTGCGCCTGGAGCCTGAGAAAAGGAAGGAGAAATGCAGGTCAGAGGACCCTGGCCTGGGCGGCGCAGGGCTCTCCGATGCCTAAGTTAGTATATGAACTAAGCAGAGGGAGGAGATTTTTGGGGAAGAAGATGGCATACCAGAGTGGTAATGGCGTCCTCCTTCCTCTGGAGCTGTCGCTCCGTTTATGTAGAGGAAGAGGAGGCAAAGGAGTAGTTGGTTGTCTTGTCGTAGCCCATTTTGTCAGGTACTAGGGAGGCGGGGTCTCATCGTAGCCTGTCTGGTCCCGTCGTAGCCTGTCTTGTCCCGTTAGGCCATATCCTGGCGCCTTGGGAGCTGTGGACGGCGATCTGTCAGGAGATACGGGCTATCCCCTTGTCTTGTCGCACGGGCCATAGCGTGCTTGAGCGTCCATGGGAGGACAGCTGTCAGTGCTCACTACTTTCATCGATATGAGGCGCTTGGCCGGGATGGAGTGTCGTGCCGGGTGAGACCTGGCGGAGATGTAGGGCCATGGCACTGTTGCCGAAGTGGAAGGGCCTGGTACTGTCGCCGAGCTGGGGAGCCGAAGTGGGATGCTTTGCCGAAGTGGAGTGTCTGGTCTTGCTAAGGCGTGCATTGCCGAGGTGGGGGAGTTGCCGGGATGGACTTGCCGGGATGGATTTGCTGATGGGCCCCCCCCCGGGATGGAGCACCTTGCCCAGGATTCTCTTGGGAATTTCCCCACACAAAGCCCCCCAGCTTCTGAGCTCATTAGACTCCTCATTGAGGTCGGAAGCTAAGTACCATGGAGGACAACACTTGTGCCTTGGAGCTGCTCATAGTTTTGAGATGACTGGCTTGGCAATGGACCGGAGCTGGAGGTTGGCATCACTGTGAAGCTGTAAACAAGATGCCTCTGTCGAGCTGGAGAGTGCATTGTTGCTGAAAGCCAAGAGAGATGGCTCATTTATTTAGGAGTATCTTGCTACTGCTGCCGAGGAGGAGGCAAGCTGAGGAGGAGGCGAGCTATAGACTGGGTGCTGCTGCTAAACCGGAGACTGGCACTGCTGCCGAGCCGGAGGAAGGATTTCCTGCCGCACTGGAGTCTGGCGCTGCTGTGGAGCTGGGAACTGGCATGAGGCCGAGGTGGAACCAGGGTAACTGCCAACCTGGAATCCGGCACTGATGCCGAGCTGAGAACTGTCATGAGGCCGAGGAGGCGATATGGAACAGTCTCTACTGCAATCTTGTCGAGCTGCCCTTAGCCGAAGTGGCCAGCTTTTGGCCGAGACGAACTGCCTTGCCTTGCGACAGTGGATCGGAGATGTGAGCATAAGTTCGGCAACGGTCTTTGAGGGGTGTAAAAACCCTGACTTTAGGAATCCGGCCGAGTGTCCGAACTCGAGGCCTTCTCCAGGGTCCAGGACCCGGAGCTTTAGGAAACGACCGAGTTTGGACTCGAGGCCTTTTCCAGGGCGGTAGACCCGGAGCTTTAGGAAACGACCGAGTCTGGACTCGAGGCCTTTTCCAGGGCGTTGGACCCGAAGTGTGTCCAAGACACGGGGGCTTTAGGAAAGGCTGAGTGTAGGAACTCCAGGCCATTTCCAGGGCGTAGAGCCTTGTAGATGGGTGAAGACCCTGAGTTTAGGAATTGGCCGAGTGTCCGAACTCGAGGCCTTTTCCAGGGCTGTTAACCCTTGGAGATGGGTGAAGACCCTGAGTTTAGGGATTGGCCGAGTGTCCGAACTCGAGGCCTTTTCCAGGGCTGTTAACCTTGGAGACGGGTGAAGACCCTGAGTTTAGGAATTGGCCGAGTGTCCGAACTCGAGGCCTTTTCCAGGGCTATTAACCCTTGGAGATGGGTAAAGACCCTGAGTTTAGGAATTGGCCGAGTGTCCGAACTCGAGGCCTTTTCTAGGGCTGTTAACCCTTGGAGATGGGTGAAGACCCTGAGTTTAGGGATTGGCCGAGTGTCCGAACTCGAGGCCTTTTCCAGGGCTGTTAACCCGTGACTTGTCTTTCTGGCACTCGCCGAGGTGGAGAAGTCTGGGTGTACGAACCCGAAGGCAGTCTCGATGGCACTGGCCGAGACCAACATGAGGCCAAACCTGTGAAGCGCGTAGCTATCACGAGGGCGATACCAACATGAGGTCGTTAGATGCGGTCGAGACCATCATGAGGCCGAAACCAGCGTGAGGTGGAGACCAGCACGTGGACGGACCAGTATGAGGTCGTCAGATGCGGTCGAGACCATCATGAGGCTGAAACCAACGTGAGGTGGAGACCAGCACGTGGACGGACCAGCATGAGGTCGTCAGATGCGGTCGAGACCATCATGAGGCCGAAACCAGCGTGAGGTGGAGACCAGCACGTGGACGGACCAGCATGAGGTCGTCAGATGCGGTCGAGACCATCATGAGGCCGAAACCAGCGTGAGGTGGAAACCAGCACGTGGACGGACCAGCATGAGGTCGTCAGCTAAGTGACAAAAAGTTCCGTCTAGCTGCCCCCGAGTTGGAAGAGATTCCTGCAGAGCTGGGGGCTACTAGCGAGCTGGAGATATCCGCTGAGCTGGAGACGTCCGCCGCGCTGGAAGCATCTGCCGAGCTGGAAGCGATATGATCGCTGTCGCGGAGGTTGAACTGCTCCCGGGCCCGGTTGCTTCTGCTCTTCAGGGCGCGTCTTTCGGGGGGTAGAGTCGAGGTCGAATCCTTAGGAGGATGAACCCGACCGAGTATCCTGCTGTTGGTCGCCTGCTTGGCCAGATCTTGCTCCTGACCTCTCTCGGCGGGGGACCGTCGGCAGCTGTGTCGACAATGCAATAGGTTCCTTTCCCTTTCTGGCTCTTCGAGGCATGGTGTTTGGAAAGATTTGGAGAAGGTTGGGAAGGCTGGGATATTGCTTTCCCACAGACGGCGCCAATTGTAGGTGCAAAAAATAACGACCCACAATAATGGGGGGTGCCTTAGAGGACTTACCCAAGTGAGATTAGGGACACCGATGCCTGCGCCTGGAGCCTGAGAAAAGGAAGGAGAAATGCAGGTCAGAGGACCCTGGCCTGGGCGGCGCAGGGCTCTCCGATGCCTAAGTTAGTATATGAACTAAGCAGAGGGAGGAGATTTTTGGGGAAGAAGATGGCATACCAGAGTGGTAATGGCGTCCTCCTTCCTCTGGAGCTGTCGCCCCGTTTATGTAGAGGAAGAGGAGGCAAAGGAGTAGTTGGCTGTCTTGTCGTAGCCCATTTTGTCAGGTACTAGGGAGGCGGGGTCTCATCGTAGCCTGTCTGGTCCCGTCGTAGCCTGTCTTGTCCCGTTAGGCCATATCCTGGCGCCTTGGGAGCTGTGGACGGCGATCTGTCAGGAGATACGGGCTATCCCCTTGTCTTGTCGCACGGGCCATAGCGTGCTTGAGCGTCCATGGGAGGACAGCTGTCAGTGCTCACTACTTTCATCGATATGAGGCGCTTGGCCGGGATGGAGTGTCGTGCCGGGTGAGACCTGGCGGAGATGTAGGGCCATGGCACTGTTGCCGAAGTGGAAGGGCCTGGTACTGTCGCCGAGCTGGGGAGCCGAAGTGGGATGCTTTGCCGAAGTGGAGTGTCTGGTCTTGCTAAGGCGTGCATTGCCGAGGTGGGGGAGTTGCCGGGATGGACTTGCCGGGATGGATTTGCTGATGCCCCCCCCCCCCCCCCCCCCCGGGATGGAGCACCTTGCCCAGGATTCTCTTGGGAATTTCCCCACACAAAGACTATGAAGTCACAACATTATCATCAGCTATTCTGTCTTCAGTCCAAAATCCAAGTACATGGGCCATGAAATGGATGTGCACCTTCTTTCTTTTTATTTTCTTTTGATCGCATTATTACTAGTAGTCTTGTAGTCAGTCAAGCTTTCTAGCTCTCTCTCTTTCTTCCTTTTTTCCAAGGCATCTTTACTCGTGAATCATGCTTCTTTCCTCAATTATGTAGTCTTGGTGGGCCATATGATTTTCCAACATGTCTCCAAGAGTAACTAACCACTTTCTCTTTCATTAGAGGGTGGAGTTCCACCATGTGGTTCCAGAGTAACTTTCACCTTTATCTACATTTGGCCTATTTGTCATGGACAAGTTGGGTTTCATCATCATCAGTGACATTAAATGTGAGCCTTTTACTATTTATTTTTTGGGTAAGTTCAAAGAGATTTACTACAAGACACTGTCAAATTAACTTTGTGTGTGTGCTTCATGTGTGTTCATGTAAATGAGTGCCAATAGATTTGATTGACAATGAAATAAAGCTAGTCGGTATAAAACAGGGACATAGGGATAAGATTATATAAAGGCAATTCTGATGTTTTACTGCACATTTTCCATAACAAGACAAGTCAATGAGGTCTTTACCTACAGCAAACGACAAGTCAATGAGGTCTTTACCTAGAACAAAAGACAAGTCAAATGAGGTCTTCTCTTATCTAATATCTATTAAGTGTGAGCTAGGTCACCTTCCAAACAGTTAATTTCTCACCAATAAATCATCTTCTTTATTTACATTGAAACCTTGGGTGCCTTTTTTTATGCATGTAAATGAAATCTAAAAATTTTAAATGAGTATTAAAGAGGAGAGAGATGAAGGATATAAGGTGAAGCATGGGACTTCGACTTCCTAAGATTTTATTTATAAAGGCTACGATTGGATCTTCATTTCAATCAAATGAGAGATTATTTGATGATCATTTATGGATCTTTACTCTTTTTTTTTCTTGCTTGGCCTAATGGCCAAGGAGGGCTGTCAAAACCTACCCATCCATGGATCTGCCCTTGGGCAGTATGGTGAAAGCATAAGTCTTTTGATTGAAACAATTTCATATTCTCTTATAGATCTTCACTTTTGTTTCTTCAATTTTTACAACTTTCTAAGAAATACATTTATTAGAATTCCTAACATTTCAATTCAATATTTTGATAATGATCGCATAATGAGCTAGCTACACATGGAATGAAATTGGTGAAGGATCTTGACATGCATACGATCGGAGACAAAGTCGAGAGGCTGGTTATTGCCTGCTGATCTTTTCTCTCCGGATCTTTGTTCTATATGTGTTTTTCTATGTTCATGGATCTCATCATCCATGCATATACTACACTTAGAGAATGAATTTACCCATCAAAACCAGGAAAGTGGCCCTCCGCTTATGCAAATTACGTGAGCAAACCAAAGGATTATGGTTGACCGTATGAGATGACGGTTGAGGCTTAGTGGGCAAAAACGTGCGGGGTCCACATGGTCCAACAATATTTGGGTCATGAACTAGTGCAATTAATTGAGTTTCATGCGTGATGACCAGACCCCCTCCGGCACCCATTGAAGATTAGAAAAAGGTAATGAAAAGACTAATCTATTTTTATTGTGTGTTTTTACTCTTCTCCCCACACCAACACATCTTCTATTATTATTAACATACAGGAGAAAGAGAGTAAGGGTAAGCCAAATAGCTATATAATCATCAAAATTCACTTAACTACCAAGTCCAACTAGTGATGAAATCTGCATCCTTGTGAATGTTCAACAATGGATGAATATAGAAAGATGATAACCCCACCAAGTTGAAGTCAATAACAAGAATCCAAGGGTGAAGAAGTCCATGAGAGAGAAGCTTGAGGCATCACAAAAAACGCACTCTTACCCAAGGAAGCCACCCACCATCCATCGTGTCCCAGAGCACATCCGCAAAGGCGATGAAAGTGCATACCAGCCGCAGATCATCTCAATTGGCCCATATCATCGCAGCGAGAAAGGCCTGCGGGCCATGGAAAATCACAAATGGCGCTATCTACAAGACTTCCTCTCTCGTAACAAAACAATCTGCTTGGAGAGATGTCTTGAAGAAATCCAATCCTTAGAGGAAAGCGTGCGCAATTGCTACTCTGAAACCATTGATCTCGAGAGTGATGATTTTGTTGAAATGATGGTGCTCGATGGCTGCTTTATCATCGAGCTCTTTCTGAAGCAAAATGAGAATACAGAATCGGACCCGATATTCAACACCCGTTGGATGTTGCCTGTTATAAGCCATGACATGCTTCTCTTAGAGAACCAGCTCCCTTTTTTCATTCTAGAACGCTTACTTGAACTCATTGAGACTAGCAATAGCGAAAGCAAGACTTGCCTTGGAGGTTTGGCCCTGGATTTCTTCAGAAGACCCTTGTTTTGGAAAATCAAAACCCCTCATTTCAAAGAAATCCATCATTTGCTCCATTTGCTCCATTCCAGTCTATTACCGGATTCCAAGCAAGAGAATTCTAGCAGCCATTCGCGAGATGCCTCGGTTAAATTGACATTTAGGAAGTGGAAGAACTCCTCCTCCAAACACCTCAAACACACTTCTTCCGCTTGTTCTGCCTCTTCTGAGCTATCAAATGAAGCATTCTCTCCTCCACGACCACCACCACCTGCATCACCATCAAAATCAATCACTTGCGCTATAGACATTCAAGGGACAAGGGAAAACTTGAAGAAGGATGACCCAATAATCGGCCTCGGGGCTAATAAGTGGGAGGGACTCGCTCAGCTCCTAGCAAATTTCAAGTGGAAGAAGATTGTTCGCGAGATGCTCTCTCTCAGTCTCAGGGCGTCATCACCACCCCAACCACCCAAATCAATCCCCGGGGCGACCGAGCTCCATGGTGCCGGAGTGAAATTCAAGACAGAGACAAAGAAAGAGGCCGAGAGCTTCTTGGAGGTGAAGTTCAGTGATGGGGTGATGCAGATCCCACACCTTTTGATCGACTGCAACACCAATTCTCTGTTTCGAAACTTCATCGCCTTTGAGCAGTGCTACCCCAAATCTGAAACATACTTCACCAGCTATGCCTTCTTCATGGATTGCATAGTCAATACAGCAAGGGATGTTGCATTGCTTGGGCAGCACAAGATAATAGAGCACTGGCTTGGAAATGATGAAGACGTGGCCCTTCTCTTCAACTGTTTGTGTTGTGGCGTTGCCATAGATACTCAGAACAGTTACCTCAGTGATCTGTTTAATGAGGTCACTGAGTACTGCAAGACCAGTTGGCATACATGGCGTGCCTGCTTGATGCGTGATTATTTCAGTAATCCATGGGCTATTATTTCTGTTGTTGCCGCTGTGGTCATCCTCTTAATCGGGATTGTTCAAACCTTCTTCGCATTCATCTCCTATATTCGACCCACCTGAGAAGTAACCATCCTACAAAGGAAACTAAACTACAGCATTAGCAATGCTACGTTCGACCTTCTTGTTCTCTTAGTCTTGCCAGCACCTCACAGGTGTTTGGGCTGATGTGCTTGTGGCTACAACACATGTTTGTATGTTAAAATGGATGACTTTTAGGTGTAAATTGCTATTATGCTTAATGTGATATGTGAAACTTGCTTTTGCAATAACATATATAATTTGGGGCAGTTGGCTGTGAAGGGCTGAAGCTACCAAAAGGTTGAAGGACTGGCATCTGGAGTCTCATTTGTTATTGTCATTTGTCAGAAAGTTACTTATATTACAACTATAGAAAAATAGGTGTCTAAGCTACAACATTAGAATGATTTGGTTCTATATAATTAGGCTTTCTTAGGACTTCAAATATCAAAAGTTTCATTCTCTCTGATGTTCTCTTCCTCATGCCAATTTTCCTTTTTTCTCTATTCTATATCCCTCTTTCTCTATTTCACTAAGAATGTGCCCACTATCAGAAACTTGGGTGATCGACTGAATCTGCATCATTAAACTACATGCACATTGTAAATGAAAAAAAGGTGTTGAATGCTCCATCTTCCTTCCACTGTTATTGCACTTATATAATACTATGACATGGATAACATTGTGGATGTCTGATCTCAGAAGTAGAAGCAACATGCTCATAGGGGGAAGGAGAACATTCCATTGGTTTAGTGGTAACTAATAAATAACACTGCATTAAACCGATTAATTAGTCCGTGGCATGTCGGCATGATCTAAAGCAGTTGTCAGATCACCTCATTCCAATTGTTTGAATCTAATAGTATGTTCCCATGAAAATCCTTCAAAGAACAAAAGAATCTTAGTACCAAAAGGATCCCTCCAATTACTCACAAAAGAATCTCAATTACATGCTTACTTTTTCATCAGTATCTCTTTTACATATTTGTTTCTCTGGTGGTCTTCTGGTTTAGGACAAAAATTTTAGGTTTTTTTCGATGCATAGTTCAAAATTTCAACTAGCCCAAGTAGCACGGATGGGCATATCAAGTCAAGTAAATCAAGCGAGTTCAGAGGAGTTTTTAAAAGACACGGTTAGACCCATTTGACTTTGTGCCTTATAGGGCCCGTTCTTTAGAGGCATTTCTGATAAGAATTTTTCAGGTTGGGGAGACATTTTGCTATAATAACAGTCCTCTTAGAACTTCAAATGCTAAACTTCTGAATTTCAATCCGCCAAATAGCCTTTAGAATTCTCAAACTTCCAGCATTCCAAATGCTGGCTGGGCCATGAGGATTTGGAATTCCAGGAGGTTAGAGAGAGAGAGAGAGAGAGAGAGAGAGAGAGTGTCAAGTTATTTAGTTTCCATCTTATTACTTTATTAAGCCACTATAAAGAATCAAAAGTTGATTAATCTCAAATTTCAAATTTCTTTGAATTATTTAGTTCCCTTTCACTTTTTCATCATGCAAAACAACCTCTTATAAGTGAACAATGATAATAATCACAATAAAATGATAGGCATTCAAATGAAACAAAAAATGATGTTAAAATTATACATACACATCCATTATAAATTGCTGGATTCCAAAGCCCAAAAGCGCAAAAATATATGAGACTTCCTCTTTTTCTTTTCTTTATTGTTTTTATAACCTACATCATTACTCAAACTCCTGTAGCCATGTCCCTCACCAAGTTTATTAAACTGATGGACAATAGTACCCTATAATTTACTTTTATTTTTTATTTTAACTGTACGGCTATCAATTAATGTTTGATTTGAAGCTTTAAAAATTTTTTATAAAATTATTCGTGCAATCTTAAGGCTGTGATCAAGATTCTTCTTTACTTCGTAGTAGTATAATCCCCTTTTTCGCTTGAAAAATTTGGGCATAAATTTTTTCTAACTTCAATTATTGATAGGAAAATGTAAAATATCCGGAGCACCCTAGATTCAAAATCTCCTTTTTTTTTCTATACCCCTCCAAACAATGGTACCCACACATTGATGCAAAGAGGAGGGGAGGGGACCCACTTTCACAAAGCACCCTTTTCATTTTTTAATATAAGACGCAGTCAATTTGATACACAAAGCACCCTCCTCTTCATATAAAACCCTGCCTAGAACCTCAGAAAGAAGTCTGTGAGAGTGACATGAAAAGCAAAACCCTAGCCACAAATTCGAGAGAGAAGGAGAAAATGTGAATGACATGAAAAGCAAAACCCTAGCAACAAATTTCCAGAGAGAAGGAGAGAATGTGAATGACATGAAAAGCAAAACCCTAGCAACAAAATTCCAGAGAGAAGGAGAGAATGTGGAGCAAGTGGGTCAAGTGCCCTACGCTTCTGTGTGTGGCCGCATCTACTAGAAGGCTGTGTACGGTCACGATGGGAGCGAGAGAGGCGTCGTCTTCTCTCTACCGTCGATTGTCCGCTCTGGGCTCCATGGCCGATGGAACCGCAGCCAAGAGGGTGCTGGACGAGTGGGTCAGCGACGGCAAACCCATAAATTTCGACAACGTTAAGCGCTACGTTAGAAAGCTCCGCAAGTTCAAAAATTACAATCTCGCCCTCCAGGTCCTTTCTTCTTCCAATCTCCACTTCTTCCTTCTGCCTTCCTTTTTCTGTTTTACTGGAATTGCCCCTCACTTTTGTGCAAATATCTCTCTCCTTTTCTCTTCTCTTCTCTTCTCTTCTCTTCATGTCCCTGCCTATATGTCCATTAGTGGGGGCCACCCATGAAATCCAAACAGATTTAATGGAGAGGAATTTACATTAGACCAAAAAGGTCATTTAGGGGATCTCACACCAAATCGGCCTACCTGCCAAAAAGGTCAATTTAGGTTCAATATGGACCCTCACCTATTTTGGAGCGGAAAGGCCAATTTGGTGTGAAGTCTCCTAAATTGACTTTTTTTGGTAAATCCCTCTCTAATCAATGTCAGAATGTCCCCTTGTGCTCGTTCCGAGCAATTTTACTACAATTGGAGTTGGCCCGCCATGAGGTTGATGACATGTTAAACATGTGATAATGCATCAAGAATTGAGCAGTTTAGATTTAAGTTTGGGCGGGGGCCCACTTATTGATTTATAGGGGTGATAGAGAGTGAAATTGTTTTATACCCCTTTATGTCATTTCATTAAATAAGTAGGAATTTCAGATTTGTTGTAAAAGTGGTTAAAAAAGGCGCATTTGGTTGGAGGTCCCTCAACTTTGATTTTTATTGCAAAGTGTCCAATTTTTTTTTTTTTTTCCTGTAAAGCTAAAGGTCCTTTTTCATGTTTTAAATGGTTAAAAAGTCTAGAGTGCCCCCTCTTAATACACTCCATGCGGTATACAAAAAAGGAAAACTGATTTCATTGAGAGTTTTATTTGGAGAAAAAAATGGAGAACCCGTCAATTTCGCGAAGATTATTTGACTGTATAAATCAAGGATTACGACGGATAAGAGAAAGAAAAGGAGGACAAGTGATTCAATGAAGGAGAAATCATCCAGAAAATCTACACGTGGGATTGGGCAAAACGCAGATAAATTTATTTGAGAATGGTAAATCATTTGGAAAATCTGCACATGGGACTGGACAAAACTAAGATAATTTTTTTTTCAAACTCGGATAAATTTGATTCAAACTCAGATAAATTTGGTCCAAATTCAGATAAATTTGTTCGAAACTCAGAAAAATTGTTCGAAACTCAGATAAATTTATTTGAGTTTTGCCAGAAGTTAAGATAAATTTATCTGAGTTTGAAACAAAACCTTTTGAAAATAACTAAGATAAACTTATATATCTTTTCGAAGAAATTCACAATAAAAAAAAAGAAAGGATATATAGTAGCCACGTGAGGAAAAAAATTACAGAAGATCACAGAAGCTCTTGCACGCGACTAGAACGATCCCATTAAAATGAGTCAATATTGATCTTGTGTGGGGCAAAGATCAGTACTTCTGATATGTCTTGGTGTAATTCTTCTCATATGTTTTGTGGGACAACAATCACAAAAACTTCCACGCACAGAAACTCCTCAACAATGAGGTGGGGCAAATATTGGTTGGAAAAAAAATAGGCCGACGATCAGATCTTGGGGCATGGTTATTTGAAGATTGGAAAGAAAATCCATGATTATGATGCCCAGATACGGAAATGATACGGCAGGGACACGCTATGGATACGGCTAGGACATGGATTTTACACATTAAAAGTGAAGTATCGGACACGATATGCAAGGATGAAAATAGCGGTTGCGGCGGGCGTAGCGGCCCGCCGCCAAAACGCTACGAAGCGGGGGATACGTAGCGTAGCGGGGATACGTAGCGGCGTAGCGGTGCGATTTGAAATAATCGCCCAAAAAATCTAAAAAAATTTCAGAAAATCCAGAAAATTGTAAAATGAAAGAATATGTGGTTCTTTTGCAAAAGTAAGTAAGAAAAGTGGGTGTAGCGGTGCCCTCAATATATGAAGTCCTGTATCGCTGAACAAATAGAAAATAGTAGTAATTATTAGTTTTTTCACATGTATTCATGTTTCTTAGTCATACTAACTTAGAAAGTAATAGAAAGCTCATAAAAAAAACTAGAACATGAAATAAAGGCATAAGACTTAAGAGTTAGGTCATTACTCATTAATGAACATTGAACAATTAAATATCAATACTTCAACATTCAAGGTTCAAACTCAATCAAGTGAATGAACTATGAAGTTATGAAGTGATAAATAATCAATATTCAACACCAATTTAAAAATGACAGAGTAGAGAGTTAGTGAAGGAAATAGGAATGCTTTAGTCACCAGCACAATGAGGGTTCTTTATAAAATAATTTAATTAAGACCAATTTGAAATCTAGTAGTAATAGGTAACTATATCTTTACTACTATACAATTTTAAACATAATTAAACAGGTTTAATATTTTATCTAGCAAGTTGTGATAATAATAGACATCCAAGCACAAAAATGGAAAGACAACCAGCAAAAGAGTCTTAGCTATCATAGTCAAGTATGATTCTTTTATCTTCTTGATTGCCACTTTTTCAAAAACATGCGCTTCGCAGAGGGGGTCTAGGGGATTCCCTTGAAAAAAAAAAAAAGGAAACGTATCGGCCGCCACGTACCGTGGCGGCTTTGTAGCGGCCGCCACACTTTGTAGCGGCCGCTACGGGCCGCCACGGATGCGACGGCCGATATTTCGGCCGTGGCGGGGGATATATCGGCCGCCACGCTACGTGGCGGCCGCTATTTCAATCCATGACGATATGACACGATACGTTGCCCACTTTGAAGTATCCGTGCATCATATTCCATGAAAGCTTCTGCAAGTAGTGCCTCTGCAGTGAATCGTACATTGGTGTAGAAGGCTTGGAATCGTTCCCTCCCATTTGAATTTTGAAACTTGATATATTTCATCTCATTTGAATTTCAAAACTTGATCCAAAACTAGGAAATCCGTCAGACAACTTGATGCATTTAAAGGGGCAAATCAGCCATTAAATATCATGTTAAGGAGCTTAAAATTAGGGATTAAATGCGTGACATAACTTCAAATGGTTAGAAGGGCAAATTAGTCATGCAAATGTATGATTTGAAATACTTAGGAACCTCCACGTGCAATAAGTCTTGGCGCATGGACTAGAGGCTTTAACCGAAAATCCTGTGGATTAGAGGCCTTAAAAGACAGTATTTAGGGACCTTTGGCTAATTTAACCGTAAAAAAATGAAGAGATGAAGGTGAACGAATATGCACAAGGGGAGATTTCAAATAAGGCCTTAAGTTTTTGCCTTATTTCAAAGAAGGGCACAAGTTTCAAAACTTTTCATATTAGGGCCTAATTTGAATTGAAAAGTTTTGAAACTTGTATCCGTTTTTGAAATAAGGCAAAAACTTAAGGCCTTATTTGGAAATTCCCCAGTCCACAATTGAGTATCAAATGATCTCATCTTTAATAGAAAATGAATGAAGGGTGATGGGAAATGATTATCCAACCATAACCATAGTAATTCAAATCTAGGAAAGAGAAGGTCCTATCTACATCTCTCTCATATCCTTAACCTGTCACCTTTTTGATGATCCTTTGTTGGAGCCATTGACCATGAGTTCCCTGTATCCAATTCCATGCAATATGAGCCCTCTTTGAGTTGTAAGAAAATGTCAATTGTTGTGCCATGCAGCTAGTGATGTATGATAAATCCTCATGTATTATTACTTTTGTTGGAAATCTTTTTGAATTGTTCTGTTTTTCTATGCCTGAAAGTAATGATGATCAGGTCATCCTGATCTTTATCTATTCATATGGAGGCCACAAATGGAATGCTGTATCCTAATCTTTATCTATTCATATGGAGACCCAAATGGAATGACGTGAAGAAATGGTTGCTTGTCCAATTCAGTGGCCAATATTCTTTTTGTTGGTATGGTATGTTACAGCAAGACTTGCATGGTTTCAGAGTAGCGCCATTTATATGGTGCTTCGGCTGTGACCATTACTGATTGTAGGTGGTGATACCCTGAAGACTAAGTGCCTGTTTGCCTACGTCCTATTGATTTGTTGAGTTTATAGTAATAAAGGGGTCTTCGAAGGAGTTCAGATGGTAGAGTGAAGGGTTTAAGGTGGAGATGCAGATGGGACGATCACTTTTTTAGGATTTAATTTACTAGGGAGATGAGAGGGTAATAATTTTCTTTCAAAAGAGGAGATCATTTGATATCCCCCTTGTGGATTTTCACCTTAATCTTTCAGTTTTAGCTCCTTCGATAGAAAGGCATTGCATATAAATACTAGGAATTTAATACATAATTAAACAAATAGGCCCTATAAACTGCATTTTTATAGTATCTATTATATTCGAATGTTTTAATAATGTCTACAACTAAAACACCATAGAAACCAGGATTGAAGATTTTGCACATTTGAACTTTTCTATGCGTTATGTTCAATAAAGGGTGACAAAATGGACTGATATAACAGCCGGTGCCCATACCGTTCGGCACTGGTTGTTACAGGTTCCAAAACTATGTTCTGAAAAACCATATGTACTACTTGTTTGGTATAAGTTTTGCCATGTATCATTTATCAAATCTTATTCATGGTTGGATGTTTGAGCCAATAATCACAGAAATTCATGGTAAACAAGGATATAGGCATACATGTATCCATGTTTGAACTTTAGGGTAACAAAGGATGGCCCAAACTTTTCCTGAGCACCTCTCTCTTATAGCATAAATCATGGCTTCCTCTTTGCTGAGTTGAGAGGAAGAGAGGGGACCGGCAAAGGGATTTTTTTTATTATTATCTTCTCAAGGAGTCTTCTTCATATAAATCTTGGGATATGGGAGAAAAAGTCTCTTCTATAGAAACCATGAATCACACTCCTCTTCTATTAAGAAAATAGCATTAGTTCCTAAATTCCAATTTCTTAAACAGCCTTTCTCATTGGCTCTCTATTTCTTGTATGCAGCTTATGGAATGGTTGGAAGCAAAGGGTACTAACTTTTCCTACAGTGACCATGCAATACATGTAGATCTTCTATCAAAAACCAAGGGGACAGAAGCAGCTGAGAGATATTTTACAAGCCTCCCAGAACCTGCAAAAAACCAATATACTTATGAAGCATTGTTATGCTGTTACTGTCAGGAGAAAATGCACGAGAAGGCGACAACCCTTTTTGAGAAGATGAGGGATCTACATTTTGCATCTTCCACTGTAACATATAACAATGTAATGTCCCTATACATGAAGTCAGGCTTGCCTGAGAAGGTACCACCAATGGTGGAGAAGATGCAGGAAACAAATATCTTGCCAGATAGGTATACATATGGTACCTTAATGAACAGCTATGCTTCTTTGAAAGATATCAAAGCAGTGGAAAGAGTTATGAAAGAAGCAAAAATAAGATTCACAGCTTGCAGTGACTGGCCCTTGTATAGCAACCTGGCTTCCATTTATATTGCAGCAGGTCTTTACAATAAAGCCAAGTTGGTTCTTAAAGAGGTTGAGAAAATGATTGACCCATGTAATCGTGATGGATTCCATTTCCTCATCAGCTTGTATGCAAGCACATCCAATTTAGCCGAAGTTAAACGGGTATGGAAGTCTTTGAAATTGGCCTTTCCAAAGGCTGCCAACATGAGCTACTTGGTCATGCTTCAGTCTCTTGCTAAACTAGATGATATGGATGGTATAAAAAATTGCTTCGAGGAATGGGAATCGGGTTGCTCAACATACGATATCAGGTTGTCGAATGTTGTTATAAATGCTTATGTCAGGCGGGGAATGATCAAAGAGGCTGTATCGCTGCTGGAGAGCATCCAAAAGAGGGGATACGAACCCAACTTTTGGACCATGGATATATTTGTTGGCTTTTATATAAGAAACCATCAGATGGGGATGGCTGTTAAGTGTATGGAGGCTGCTGTAACTAAAATGACGAAGAATGAGTTGCAACCTTGCCAAGTAAGGGTCAGAGCATTTCTTAAGTACTTTGTTGAAGAAAAGGATGTCGAACATTCTGAGGAATTGTGCAAGGTGTTAAAGAGGGTTTGCTATCCTGCCTCTGAATTATACAATTTGCTGCTTCATACATATGTGGCTGCTGGAAAAATAGAGCCTCAGATGCGTCAGTGGATTAGAGAGGACACTGTTCAGATGACCTCTGAAATGGAGGAACTCCTTGAAAGGGTTTGTCCAGAGTAGGTTCTCATTGGGACATGAAGGCAGACCATGGTGAGATGATATGCTGCGAAACTTGTGGGCATTTAAGATCCATCAATAAAGAGAACTACAGAGTTATCATAGGGAGGTGAGCTCTGAAACTGAGGGGTTGGTCGAAAAGATATGCGAGGAGTACACCTTTACCAGAAGACATGGCCAGCCCATGATACAGGAGGGGTCAACTCGATGGTAATTTACTTCGATTTTTGTAATTGACTGGATTTGGGATGCTGAAGTTTCTGGCACAACACCCAAATTCAATCATAAACCCTTCCCTTCAGTACTATATATATTGCATGCAGAAATTTTTATCATTGAACATAATACTATATTGATACGATTGGGGTGCAACTTGGGCAGATAGGGTTGGGTTTTATTCCAATCTGAGACCAACCCAAATTCCACAATGACTATATGCAGCCTGACCTGAGCCTGAATTCAACCTCACTGGACCCAACCTGAATCAAATCTGAATCTGATTTGACACATGCATCTTATTCTATATTACATTTTCAAAACTAAGGCAAGTGGCAACTTGCAGAGCCTGCTATCCTACCAAGTATAAGAGGGCTTTGGGATCTCACATCTACAACAAGTCAAGTACACCAGCTGTTTCTAGGTATGATCTGAGGCTATTAAATGGATGGTAAACAAAGTTTCTATTTTTGACCATCCATTTTATTGACTACGATTAGATATCTAACAGGGATGTGGTTGTCTTAGACCCAAAGTTCTCTTGCATCAGGTGGGCCAGTGGGCCATAAACTCACATACATATGCACTATTTTGAGCAATAGAAAATTATATCAATAATTGTGAAAGATTCGAACCTCTAATATACAACTATTACTTTGTTGATATTGCACTCTAAAAAAATTAAATATATATATATATATAAAAGTAGAGAAGTGAATTCCTCAGAAGAAGGGAACATTACATAAAATACTAATCGATGTGGAGAATGGAGATTGAAGTACTGGGTAGCAAGCAACAGGCCAGGTTAGGTTGTTTGAGCACCATGAGTAACGTTTTTTCAAACCTCTGATATACAACTATTACTTTGTTGATATATCACTTTAAAAAATTTAAGAAGATAAAAAATATATAGAAAAGTAGAGAAGTAAATTCTTTAGAAGAAGAGAAAATTACATAAAATACCAATCGGTGTGGAGAATGGAGACTGTAGTTAGTTTGGTTGAGCACCATGAGTAACTTTTTTTTTTGGTAAACAGCCAAGAGGTCTGGGACCCATGAGAAACCCTAGTCATATGGAGAGAACCCTACTCTCGCAGGAAAAATGCTTGCTCTTGCAAGATGGATAGTGTGCTCATGCAAGAAAGGAACCCAGTGATTGATCCTGAGTAGTTGGGTGCAAGGATCAAAATAGCGGTTGCGGCGGGCGTAGATACGTAGCGGTTTGAGTTTTTAAGTGATCAAAATAATTCAAATCTTGTGTAGCAGCCAATCCTGTGTTTTTTTTAGTGATTTGGAACCATATTAGGGTAGAAACAACATTAGGAAAGGCTATCGAAGAGAAGAAATATGAAAAACAGTGTTCACAATTAAAACTAATTGGCTCCACTAGGTTTTAGACCATAGCGCCACTATTTTCAAAATAGCGTAGTGACCTCAACCGCTACGGCCAATAATGGGTAGCGGGCTCTATTTTGAGCCATAGTTGGGTGAGAATCTGGGTACCCAACCAACCGGGCAAGCTCCAATTCTCCACCATGAGTAACATTAATATGTCCAAATCTAAGCTCAAACATGATCTCCTTTTTCATTGGGTGTAAAGTCTCAACTCTCAATCTGAACTCAATATGAAAGTGAAATGGCTCAATTTGAATTCTAAATTCATTGGTGAGGTTGACGAGTCATAATGCAATATGAAGTCAAGTTCGGTTGATCGGGTTGGTCAACTAGTAAGTAGGAATCCAACTTAATTTATTCCCCTCACTTGTGCGCCCCTATCGTGCATCCCACCTTGTGGGGCACACCTTGAGATCTGCGAATCAAAGAAAAGATGGGTGATCGAAGGTTCTTTGAAGGTTGAACATGCTTGTAAAATTTTGAGTTCATTAGATAATCCTAACTTTTGATCCATGGCCCTCACTTTAAATGGTTTTAAAAGGCATCGTGTTTTGATGAATTTATTCCAATAGTCAATTTTAATTGGATTGGTGTGAAACTCATGGGATTGTCGACATTGGGGGATGGTGGTTGACGGGCTTGGATGGATCATAGGGTCCAGCTGGCCAAAAACGGCTGGTGCTCTGAGAGGGTGCTCACAGGAGGAAAATACCAGCTTATTTATTATTTATGAATGGGAAAATTTCAAAAAAATCCGTAAGTTTTTTGTAGTTTTCAAAGGGCTAAAAATATTGATTTTTTTTTTTTTTACAGAAAGAGTTTTAAGTTCTCAAAATGTTTTCAAAACCCCTTGCCACCAGCTACCCTTTCACCCTCGTTTTTTCTAGATGACTAAAATGCCCTTTCTCTTGGGAAAGGGCTATTTTTTTTTTAAGTTTCCTTCTACCTTTCATCTCCCCATTCCTCTTCACTTCTCCTTCACTGACAGTGACCAGCCACCACTGGCAACCCCAGCAGCAACCTGCGACTCCATGACAACCGGTAGCGTGCAGTATATTGGTAAACTTCACTTCTCCTCCACCAAATGTGATTCACTTCTTCTTTTTTTTCTTTTTCTTATCCTTCACCACATTTGGTCAGATTTCTGTTGAATGAATCTACGTGATGAATTGGGCGAGTATTTCTGATTTGTTCACCAGTACCACAATAAGTATAGACCATATTTGTGATTTGTTCCCAACATTTTATGAAGTGTTCACCACATTTGGTTCAGATTTCTTCTCCTTTACCACATTTGGTTCAGATTTCTTCTCCTTCATCACATTTGGTTCAGTTGATATTTTGGGATAGATAATGTTTAGAGTTCAACCTGTCAAATTGACTATCTAGATCACCAAACCATAGCCTCAGCATGTACTAGAACTGCGCATCTCAACAAACTTCTTGTGAGAGGTTGACAGCTCTATAATTTTATCTTCATTTTGATCCATGTAGCATCTATTAGATTAAGATATGAACACAGGCATATTCCTTAAAAAAAAAGGATATGGACACGGGGTATCACAATGGGTGGGACAACTGGACAAGGCGCAGGCTCTCTCTTTCTAGACTAATTGCAACTCCTTGGTATGAACAAATATTTATTCTGTCTTTTGAAATTTCATGTTGAACATGTATAAAACACTAACACTCATGCACGTATTTGTACTCTGAACTGGATAGAGTGGATAACTGCTTATATGAATAACAAATGGGATTGTTGCTGCAGCATGCAAAGATACGAAGATTCAAGGTGAATTCACGAAATGCATAAGATTTGTATATTTTACATATGAAAACTTGTTGCTTTCATAAATTGTTATATTTCTTTTAAGGATGAGAGTGCAGATTAGCAAATGGCATGTAGAGGGAATTTTTGTAGGATTCATGTTGATTTTTTTTTTTTTTTAATGTTCTATGGGGCATTTTTGAAGGATTCTTGTGTTTCATGGCCACATGTTTAATACGGTCATATGGCTTGCTGCCAAATTTCAGGTATGGCACATTTGATTTTGGGCATTTGATTATATGTAATTTCAAACTGAGATTAAAGTTTGTGTCCATTTTTTTAGCTTAAAAAGTTTCGTGTGTCTTTGATGTGATAAGTAATTTCAAACTGAAATTGAAGTTCTTGGTCTTTGATATAATACTTCTTATATAATTGATGCTTCCATAGAATGACAGAAAACAACAGGTAGGCAAATGGCATGTAGAAGACAGTTTTGAAGGATTCATGTTGGATTTTTTTGTGTTCTGTGGGCATTTTGAAGGATTCATTTGTTTTGTAACCACATGTTTAATACGGCTGTATGACTTGCAGCCGAGTTTCAGGAAGGGCACATTTTATTTTGGCGTTTGACATAATATTTTGTATGTTGTTGTTTTTTTTTTTTTTTAAAGAATATTTTGTATGTAATTTCAAACTAAGACTAAGGTTTTTGTGTCTCTGATGTAGTACTTTATATGGAATCTTAAACTGAGATTAAAGTTCTTGGTGTTTGATGGAATACTTTCTATGTAATTGATGCATCCATAGAATGACAGAACTACCTGTTAAGCTGGGTTGCAAAAAGGTGCTGCTCGTGTTGTAGCCATTCTTTTGAGTTGCATGTACGCGGGTGCAGGCATAAGATGTTGGCTTGATGGGATACTGAAGAATGCACTTTTGCCTTCTTGTTGATATGTCGATTTCTTCATGTGTGCAGTGCTGAATTTAGGCCTCGGCATGTACCAGAGCTGAGCATCTCAACAAACTTCATGTGAGATGTTGACAGCCCTCTAATTTTCTCACTTTTGGCTTCTCGGTGCTTTTGCTGCAAACCTTGCTGGTGAAGGTGTCATACCCAACCTGGTCTGGGGCTACTGAAGAATCATTATAGGTCAAGGTGTTCAGGGAGCTGTTCGGCATTTTTGTCTTAGATATCGCCCAGTTGGGAGACATCATGGCTGGATTCCATACAACATGGGATGGTGTATGATCATGAAAAAACGTTTTTCTTGTTCCTAAATGTAGACTCAATGTTGAAAACATTGAGAGAAGCGGCAGAACCTCAATTGCCAATATGCAGCAGTATCCAATCCGTTTCAGTGCCATTTACAGCACCTTGGTTTCCGATCCAATCCTATACAGCAGTATCAAACTAGTTTCTGTCGACAACAACATCCTAAGAAGCACGGACACGGGACACGGACACGACACGGACACGCTGATACGGCATTTCTCAAAAAAGTAGGACATGGACACGTTCGGGACACGTTAATAATTAATAATAATAATATATAATCATATACTAAAAGATACTATCATTTTAACTTTGTAATCAATTTAGTAATCAAATAAATAAAAATTCAAGTACCACTGTACCAACTAACAAAATATCAATTTTTTTCTCTTTTCTTCTTCTCTTTTTTCTTTCGCTGGACGGACGAATGTTATTAGGGCAATAGAAGGATGACCCCTTTGCTTTTAAGTTATGACCTTTTACAAACAACTCCATTTTCTTTTCATTTTTTACTCTAATTTTATTATTTTTTTTCCAATTAAAAGTGTCCGGAACGTGTCCCCTGCGTGTCCGGAATATTAAAAATAAAAAAATAATCAGGACACTCTTTTGGGTGTGTCCGACACGTGTCGGAGTGTGTTCGTGTCCGACACGTACACTCTGGCTCCAGAGAAGTGTCCGTGCTTCCTAGACAACATCCAATCAGTTTCACCAAATGGGGTTGCCTCTGTTGCTCATATACAACATCTCAGAAATCTTAACTTGAAAAGTTAACTGAGTGCAGTTTTTTTGCAATTACAAATGGAAACGCCTTGGACAAGTGGTAGGAAGTGAAACGGCCACTACAAAACAGGGGCTTGTGGATCAACCATCTTAAGAAATCAAACCCTTGCAGTCCGACAGACTAAGTCCATGAATTGAACAGTCAATTTAAAAGATCTTTTGAAGGTCCACCGCACCAAAAACGTAAAATAGAATCAAAGATTTGAAACGGTCAGTAGCCCTCCCTAATCAAATAAGCCGTCCCAACTTTAAAAGCCGTTTATACACAAAAAATCGTGGGCCCTTTTGATAGAAAAGAACGAGAACTAAAGTACATTAGCCAGCATTCCCTCCCCATTTTCGTTGGCGCCATTTCTTCCCTCCCTCAGTTCTCTCTCTCTCTTTCTCTTTCTCTTTCTCCTTCTCCTAGCTAATGTACTTTGATTGGGTTCTGTTGAAACAAATATGAAACTCATTTTCGTTAAGGGTTATTGAGATCGATTCTTGTTCTTTTTCTCCTAGCTTCCCCCCTCTTCCTCGTCTCTGTCTCCCAGGGTTTGATTGGGTTCTGTTGTAACAAGTTGATCTCCTAGGGTTTGATTGGGTTCTGCTGAAACAAGGAACTGAAATGAGATACAGAGTCTCTCTCGGAAGGAAGAGAAAACCCAGAAAGGTAGTATTTTGCAGGCGGGAGGGGAGAGACTTGTGTTCTGCTCCCTTCTAGCAAAGACAAATCGGACCAGGTACGCTTTCCTTTCTCTTTCTCCCTCTTTACTTGTGTTTTTCTCCCTTCTTCTTCTTCTTCTTCGCTGCTTGTTTAAATTATTTTGTTTTTGAGGGATTGGTGCTCGGGCTGAAGGAGCAGGGGTTTGGATGAAGATTTGGGGATTTTGGGATTCCAGTAATGGATTTTGATGATGCCAAAAATAGGTTTTCGGACACCACCGGTCAAGTAATAAATGCTAGGTGAGTAAATGAGAGAGAGAGAGGGAACTTATAGTGGTTCGGTCTGTATGACCTACGTCCACTGTGAATATGGTGATCTTTGATTGATAAGATGGATTACAAGCGAGAGAGAGAGGTGAGTAAGAGTTTTTTCATTGCCCCTCAAGTGATGAGGAGACCCTGAATTTATACACTTCCCCAGCAGATGGGATTCAAAAATAAAGTAATGTCTCTCTGGAGCCTGGAGCCTCAGACGTGTCCTCGAGGAACGAGCAAGGCGGAGGGCTTGGAGCGCAACGTCTCTCAGAGCCTGGAGCCTCAGACGTGTCCTCAAGGCGGCCTCAGACGTGTCCTCGAAGAGCGAGCAAGGTGGAGGGCAGGTGAGAGTTTCTTCGCGAGAATTGGTAAGAGCGGGTGAGGGGAGGACTTCGTTGTGATGACTCGGAGGCCTTGACGTGACGAGGCTTCCTTCAACTCCTTTCGAATATCCGCTGAGCTAAACTGGCTCGACCCATGACCTTGGACGGACCGGGTTGTCTGGACCTGACCCTTTACCGCAATCCGGGTTGGGCCTGACCCATCATTTGCCCCTCAAAGTCCCGCGTTCGAAAATATTTGAAAGTGGGGCTTTCTGTGCATCCAACTCTCTTCTTTCTGAAAAATCTTTCTTTTTTCTCGGTTGTAACTCTGTCTATCTGTTAGTTCCTCTAGATATGTATCTCGGAGAGTCCTCCCGGCTTGGGCTACTCTTCTTTGAAAACTCAAGCTATAAAATAAGCCCTAGAGTAGTCTTTCTTCAAAAGAAAGAAACTAGCCTCTGTCCAAAAACCATTGGGAGAGAAAAAGATGGAGACAGGCAGCAAAAGAGGCGACGGCGCGAGCGATGCGACGGCGAGCGCCCGCCAGGCGCTGAGCGCCGCAGGGGGCGCCCAGCCCGCGGGCGTCGCGGCAGCGGGCGCCGCAGGCAGGGGCGCCGCGGCAGCGGGCGAGGAAGGCAGGGGCGCCGCAGGCAGGAGCGTCACGCCCCGGGCGCCGCGGGCGTGGGGCGCCGCAGGCGAGGGCGTCGCAGGCAGGCGCGCCGCGGCAGCGGGCGAGGAAGGCAGGGGCGCCGCAGGCAGGGGCGTCACGGCCCCGGGCGCCGCGGGCGTGGGCGCCGCAGGCGAGGGCGTCGCAGGCAGGCGCGCCGCGGCAGCGGGCGAGGAAGGCAGGGGCGCCGCAGGCAGGGGCGCCGCGGCAGCAGGCGCCGCAGGCAGGGGCGTCACGGCCCCGGGCGCCGCGGGCGTGGGCGCCGCAGGCGAGGGCGTCGCAGGCATGGGCGGCGAGGCCCGGGCGTCGCAGGCGAGGGCGGCGCAGGGCGCGGGCGGCGCGGCCCCCGGGCGCCGCAGGCGAGGGCGCCGCGGGCGAGGGCCAGCGCAGGCGTGGGCGGCGAGGCCCCGGGCGCCGCAGGCGGGGGCGGCGTGGTCCCGGGCGGCGCGGCAGGGGCGCCGGGCGTCGCAGGCGTGGGCGCCATGGTCCCGGGCGGCGCGGCAGTGGGCGCCAGGGCGTCGGGCGCCGCGGGGGGAGGCGCATGTGGTTTTGCAGGCATTAGAGGCTCAGGCGGTTTCGCAGCAGCTGGCGCCTCAGGTGGCGCCCAGTCCTTCGGCATCTCGGCTAGGGAAGAGACAATAGTGGGGGGAGGTCATGCCGAGGGTAGTCCTTCTTCAGACACGCTGGGCAAGTTGCGTCCGCGTTCTAAAGGAAAAATGGTACGCGATGATGACAGACCTAAGGTAATTACCATTTGTACCACAGTCAGCAATGATGATATTTCCAGTTTCATCACTCTTTATCATATTCCTTCCACCGTGATCTGTCGCCGGGCCAAAATTGATGAGCCAGCTTGTGATGACGCATCGGGTGACATTGTTATTTATGAGGACATGCTTGAAGCTGGGCTGAGATTCCCTATGCCCCCCTCCGTCTGTCGAATTCTTCATTACTTCTCCCTGACTCCGGGGAGATTAGTACCCAATGGATGGAGGATCATGCTGGGTTTTCTCGAGCTTTGGAGGAGAACACATAACGAGGAGGCATCTCCCCTGGAGCTCCATGCTGCCTATAGTTTATTCGAATCTCCGGCTCCTAACAGGGGATGGTATTATTTCACCCCCAAGGGCAAGGGCGGCAGACTGCTCACGGGACTGCGCTCTAACTGCCACAGCTGGAAATTTCGTTTCTTCTTTGTTGGCGGCGAGTGGGCCTCAGAGGCAGACAGGGCTCTGGTGCCCCAACAGTGGATCGACGTCAAAAGACCTGGTACGCCACTCATTATCATCTCCTCATTATTCATTTGCATTCATATGCCCATCATTTTATTTGTTCATTCTCTTTTTTATATAGAGTCACCTGTGCTCTCCGCGGATATAGAACGGAAACTGCAGGCTGTAAGAGATCATCCGGATAGAGATTTGGGTATTCTCTTTTCTAAAGAGGGTGGGCCCTCTGTTGACCCTTCTCCTCGTAGGACGGGTGAGCCTTCCCGGGCATCAACTAAGAGAAAAAGTAAGGAGCTTTCATTGGCTTAGGCGTACCTTTTCCTGATATTTTGTTTCTAACCATTCATTTTGCTTCCGCAGTGGTGGTTAATAGGGAGTTGGTCGAGGCCAAGGAGGCAATTGAAGATCGTCGTGCAAGTGCTAATACCCATCTTGCCAAGATATCGAGGATTGGTATTGCCCCGAGAAGGGATTCTCCTCGTGTGATGGTTGGTGATCTTCCTGTAACCACTCATTTAGTGGAGCCGCAGACGAGTTCTCCTGTCACTACCCATGTAGTGGCCCCCGCGGCTGTGCCTCATCAACCTAAAACTCCTCTGGTTTCTTCCGCCACATCTGTACCTCCTGCCTCTCCGTCTGGTCCCAAGCCGCTGACTCTTCGAGAGAAGTTTTGGAGATTCCCAGCTCGTGACGATATTAATCGGGTCAGCGCCCTTAGCACAGAGGGGATGATAAACGCTTATCTAGAAGGTTTATCTCAGGTAAAAGGTTGTCTGAATTTTCTTCAGGTTTTCCTTCCGTATATGCATTCTCATTTCGCTTGATTTCTTCTTGCTCCAGATGTCTGCATCATCCATATATTTATTTTCGAAGGCTGAGTTGTTCGGTAAGCTGAGACAGGAGAATGCAGGTATTCATAGGGATCTCTCTGCAAGTCAAGGAAAAATTGCTGAACTAGAAGCCGCCAGGAAGACTTATGATGCTGATCTTCTAGCAGCTCGGGAGAGAGCAAACAGGCTTGAGATTGAGCTCTCAACGGCTCACAAGAGGGCGACCAAGGCTGAGGCTGAGCTAGTGGCGACGCGCGAGGGTGCTTTGCTCAGTGAGACCGAGCTACGGAAGGCCCGTGAGAGGGCTTCGCTCAGTGAGGCTGAGGTTGTGAAGGCCCGCGAGAGGGCTTCGCTCAGTGAGGCTGAGGTTATGAAGGCCCGCGAGAGGGCTTTCCTCAGGGAGGCTGAGTTTGTGAAGGACCGCGAGAGGACTTCACTCAGAGAGGCTGAGCTCGTGGAGGCCCGAAAGGGGGCAGAGCTCAGAGAGGCTGCTTTGAAGGTAGAGCTGAGGGCGGCGGAGGAGAGAGCTATCCAGGCTGAAAATGACTTGGAGGACGGCCTGGCTGATGCTGAGAACAGCCTCGCCGATGGATTTATTGCTGGTTATGACGAACTCCGGAGAAAGATTACAGCAGCATTTCCCGATATCGACTTCTCGCGCTTTAAGGCGAGTGAGGCGCCTGATGAGGCGCCTACCGACGAGCCTGATGGCAGCAGCGGGAGCTCAGGTGATTATGAGGATGATGGCGAGGATGAGGGGGATAAGGAGAGTGACTAGGCTCATATGTATTTTTCTTTTTGTTTGGCAATTTATAGCCTATTGAAAGGAGCACATTTCTGTAATAACATGTTTATTTCATTTATAGTCTATTGAACAATGAAATGGGAAATAAACAATTTTTATGCTTTTTGTACATTGGCCCATTTGTCACTGGTAATACCTCTTCAGATGTTCCGCATTCCACGGATGGAGCAGGGCCTTACCATCAGAATTTTGGATTCTGTATGTGCCTGGCCTTACTACTTCTGTCACGAGATAAGGTCCTTCCCAATTTGGCCCTAGCTTTCCTTCGCGAGAGTCTTTAGTGGCGAGGATCACCTTTTTCAGGACTAGATCTCCTGGCTGAAAAGAACGAGGCTTCACCCTCGAGTTGTAGTGTTTTGCCATGCGCCGCTTGTATTCTGCATTGCGGACCGTGGCCATCTCCCTTGCCTCCTCTACCAAGTCGAGGTTGATGCGGAGTCCTTCCTCGTTGTTGATTTGGTCTTGGAGATGGACCCTGAGGGAGTGTACGCCAATTTCGACAGGGATGACTGCCTCGGTTCCAAAAGCTAGCGAGAAAGGAGTCTCGCCAGTAGGGGTTCTCGGCGTAGTTCTGTATGCCCATAATACCCCTGGTAGCTCGTCAACCCAAAGACCCTTCGCCCCTTCGAGTCTGGTTTTTAGGTTGCGAAGAACTGTTCGGACCATGACTTCTGCTTGCCCATTTGCTTGGGGGTGCGCTGGACTGGAGTGGGGTTGCTTGATCTGGAGGTCGGTGCAGAAAGTGTTGAAGAGTTTGTTGTCAAACTGCTTGCCATTATCACTGACGATGGCGCTAGGTATCCCAAATCGACAGACTATGTTTTTCCAAACAAAGTTTTTTACATTGAAGTCTGTGATCTTGGCCAAGGGTTCTGCCTCCGCCCATTTTGTGAAGTAGTCAATGGCAATGACTACAAACTTGCATTGGCCTTTGCTCAAAGGGAGGGGGCCCAGAATATCTATACCCCATTTGGAGAAAGGCCATGGGCTAAAAATGGAAGTCAACTCTTCTGGTGGTTGCCTGGTGACAGTGGCGAAGCGCTGGCACTTGTCGCACTTTTGAGCAAATTCTTTGGCGTCTTTCGCCATGGTTGGCCAGAAGAATCCCTGCCTTAGTGCTTTGTGGGCGAGGGAGCGTCCTCCAGAGTGGTTCCCGCATATTCCTTCGTGGATTTCACGAAGAGCGTAATCAGCATCCTCAGGGGAGAGGCAACGCAGCAGTGGTAGGCAATAACCCTTCTTGTAAAGGATATTTTGCAGAAGGGTGTATCTGGAAGCCCTCATTCTGAGTCTCTTTGCTTCAAGGTGGTCCTCTGGTTCGGTGCCCTCTTGGAGGAAAGCATTTATTGGTGTCATCCAATTTGGCTCGCTGCCCTCTGATGCACAGTTGATGTTTCCAACCACTACATCTAACTTGCTCCTCTCCAACTGATGCCCGATGAGTGTAGGTTCTGTGGATGAGGCCTCCAATGACGAGGCGAGCCTAGCCAGTGCGTCTGCTGCAACATTTTGTCCTCGGGGAATATGGCAGATCTGAAAGCATTGAAAACTTTTGACCAATCCTTTAACCATATTGAGGTAGTCTTGCATCCTTTCCTCCTTTGCCTCGAATTCGCCGTTTATTTGATTCACCACCAATTGTGAATCACTGCGAGCAAGAACTGATTCGGCGTCCATTTCGATCGCCAACCTCAGTCCTGATAAGAGTGCCTCATACTCAGCCTCATTGTTTGATGCAATGAAGTGGAGCTTCACTGCATACTTGATGGGTGTACCATCTGGGCTGATCAGGATGAAGCCAGCTCCGCCTCCGTCTGTGGTTGCCGAACCATCAACATACAATTTCCAGACCGGTAAAGGCGGGGCAATCGACCTCTGGGGAGGTACCTGGGTGCTTTGGAGAAGAGGCTGGGCGCCCGAGGGAAGCTGGGCGCCCAGGTTTTGAGGAGGGAGTGAGGCGCCCGGGGCTTGGAGGAGAGGCTGGGCGCCCGAGGGAAGCTGGGCGCCCAGGGTTTGAGGGAGATCTCGGGCGCCCGGAGCTTGAGGGAGGAGCTGGGCGCCCGAGGCTTGGAGAAAAGGCTGGGCGCCCGAGGGAAGCTGGGCGCCCAGGGTTTGAGGGAGATCTCGGGCGCCCAGAGCTTGAGGGAGGAGATGGGCGCCCGAGGCTTGGAGAAAAGGCTGGGCGCCCGAGGGAAGCTGGGCGCCCAGGGTTTGAGGGAGATCTCGGGCGCCCAGAGCTTGAGGGAGGAGCTGGGCGCCCGGGGCTTGTTCCACCGCTGTTTCATCTACTTGATTTTCACCATAAGTGAATTCAGCTACGAAGTCAGCTAGAGCCTGTGCTTTGATGGCAGACCTTGGTTGATATTTAACATCAAACTCTCCCAGCTCTACCTCCCACTTCACAAGTCTTCCAGCTACATCAGGTTTCCCCAAAACTCTTTTCAGAGGTTGATCTGTTACTACCACCACGGTGTGGCCCTGAAAATAGTGTCGCAAACGCCTTGCAGTGGAGATGAGGGCGAGGGCCAGTTTTTCGAGCTCCGGGTATTTGGACTCTGCCCCTCGGTAGGCTCTGCTCACATAGTAGATAGGCTTTTGCGCTCCGTCCTGATTCTTTATGAGAACAGAGCTCACGGCTGAGGGTGAAGCCGAAAGATACAGGTACAGCACTTCGCCTGGTGTAGCATGCGAGAGGAGAGGGGGAGCGGTCAGGTAAACTTTGAGCTCCTGGAATGCTTCTTCAGCCTCGGGCCCCCATTGGAATGTTTTGCGGAGGATCTTGAAGAAGGGTAAGCACTTGTCTGCAGATTTGGAGACAAATCTGCTAAGTGCCGCAATCCTTCCATTGAGGCGCTGCAGCTCCTTTGTGGAAGAGGGTGACTTCATATCTAATATGGCCTTGATTTTATCTGGGTTCGCCTCGATCCCCCTCTGGTCGACCATAAAACCTAAGAATTTTCCAGATCCTACACCAAAGGCACACTTCTCAGGATTCAATTTCATGCGAAAAAGTCTGAGAGTGTCAAAGGTCTCTTGTAGATGGGCGATATGGTCTGCTGCGGCGAGGCTCTTCACCAGCATGTCGTCTACGTAAACCTCCATGGTCCGCCCGATTTGAGAGTGGAACATCTTGTTCACTAGACGTTGATAAGTGGCGCCCGCATTCTTCAGTCCGAAAGGCATGACCCTATAACAGTAGGTTCCTTTCGGAGTGATGAATGATGTCTTCTCCTGATCCGGGGGGTGCATGCTAATCTGGTTGTATCCAGAGTATGCATCCAAAAACGAGAGAAGTTCATGACCTGCCGTTGCGTCGATGAGGAGGTCAATCCTTGGTAGGGGGTAGCTGTCCTTTGGGCATGCTTTGTTAACCTCCGAGAAGTCAACGCACAGGCGCCATTTGCCGCTGGACTTTTTCACCATCACAACATTTGAGAGCCATTCAGGGTAGGCTACTTCCCTGACAGCCCCGTTCTCCAGCAACTTTCCCACTTCATTGTCCATTGCTTGGGCCCTTTCTGTGGAGGCCCCTCTAAGCTTTTGTCGGACAGGCTTGTAGCCAGGGTCGACATTGAGGCGGTGGGTTGTGACGTCGGGATCAATCCCTTCAAGATCCGCATGCGACCATGCGAAAACATCCATATTACTTCTTAAGAAGTCTGTCAGCTGGCTGGCCCGATCCTCAGGGAGAGAAGAGCCAATTTGTACTCTCTTGGCTGGGAAGTCTTCATCCAGGATCACTGAGGTGAGCTCCTCGACTGGTTCTCCTCTCTCTGCCGTGGTCTCATCTCTTGGGTCCGAGATTTCGACCTGTAACGCCTCCTGTGTTTTCTTGGCCTTCATAGAGGAGACGTAGCATTCCCTTGCAGCTACTTGATTCCCTCTTACCTCTCCGATCCCATTAGGAGTTGGAAACCGGAGGATGAGATGAAACGTAGAGAGGACCGCTCTTAAGGCATTAAGAGTTGGACGCCCCAGGATGATATTGTAAGCCGATGCGCAGTCAATCACCAGGAAATTGACCATTGTTGTGGAAGTTCGAGGCGCAGTCCCGGCTGTGACTGGCAGTGTGATTGCCCCAAGGGGATACACCTTCTCTCCCGAAAAGCCGATGAGAGGAAACTTGACGGGCTGCAACCTCTCCCGTCCCAGACTCAGCTTGTCATAAGTGTCTACAAACAGAATGTCTGCAGAGCTTCCACTGTCTACCAGGATCCTATGCACTTGAAAATTGGCGACCGTCATCGTGAGCACTAGAGGGTCGTCGTGAGGGTGCTGGATCCCCTCCAAATCCTTGTCTGAGAAGGATATAACTTCATTATTTCCATGCCTTGGCGCCTTCGACGGGCGTGCCTCCTCAGGATGCCTTGCCTTTCTGGCATGGGCCTTCATGGCCGAGAACGACTCTGTTAGCCCTCCAGAAATTGTTCGGATTTCTCCGATCGGTTGCTGATTTTCCTGATTGTGAGGTGGAGGTGGTGGAGGTGCTTGTCCCCTGCCGGCAACATACTGACGTAGGTGGCCGTGCTGGATGAGATCCTCAATCTGGCGTTTGAGCTCGTAGCAGTCGTCAGTGTCATGGCCATGGTCGCGATGGAAGCGACAGTATTTGTTCGGATTCCTCCGATTCGGAGGAGACCTCATCTTTCCTGGCCATTTTATGGCTGGGTCATCTTGTATTTGGAACAAAATCTGCTCCACCGTGGCCGTGAGAGGCGTGAACGCCAGCCTGTCCCTTTGAGGAGCGGGACCAAGCCGGTCTCTGACAGGTACTCTCTCTGTCTTGCTCCGCTTGTTGCTATCTTCCTTCTTCTCGTCTCTGCTCCTCTCTTTTCCCTTATTGCTCGCTCTGGAGGATTCTCCGCGCCTTGCCCTGGTGATGTCTTCCGCATTCATATACTTTTGGGCTTTGGCCAATAGTTCCGAGAAGCTCTTTGGCGGGCGCTTCATTACGGAAAAGAGAAAGCTCGAGGAACGGAGGCCTCCAAGAAAAGCCGTCATGGAGACTTTGTCGTCGGGCTCCTCGATTTGGAGTACCTCCTCGTTAAAACGAGTGAGGTAACTCCTTAGGCTTTCATT